>VDFB02043628.1:0-16753 GCA_007258455.2 Sequoia sempervirens
AGTATGATATCATTTTTTCCATTGGCCTATCTCTCATAAGTATGCCTAATTTAATGATAATATTATAAATTAGATGTCACATCAATTACAATGGTTAAGATAAATTCAATTGAATACATCATTTAACATAAGAAGACAAAAAATAAAGTAACAAGAAAAAAAGCCTATTATAGGTTGTGTGATGGGAAATAAATGACTTAGGCTAAGCATTGAAGACATTGTGGACATCAAGAAAGTAGGGAGGAACATAAGGAAAAACTGGTATCACTATGCACATGGATAATTCATCAAGAATGACCATTAGAAAGAAAAAGAAATGAATAATTAGAAGACATCACTCTAGGTGATAACCATGATAGAATATGAAGAATGAGCATCTAAGAATGCTAGTGTTTACACTAGGCTAGGTTTTCATATCATTTCACTAGGCTAGTATTATTCTTATTTACATATATTTAACCACTCCATTTTTTTAAGAACACTTAGGTATTTGTGTCATTCAAACATATTCCTATGTCTTATACACATGATTGACACTCAATTAGTTTATTTTAAGTTATATCATATCTATTGTCTTAATTTTGTTTTATTTATTCTCCACCTATCATGCTAGATATGATTTAGTTAACTACCACCTAATATGCTAGTTCAGTAATAGTTAGGTTCCACCTATTATGCTAAATTAGATTTAGTTAACTTCCATCCTTCATGAATTGATTAGCTTAACATTTACTCCATAAAAGAATGAGATTATTTTTTCTATGTAACTGATGCAAGCATTTTAATTAATCATTAATTCAATGAATGAAGTAGGATGTTTTTTATTTCTCCACGTTCTTATTATTTTTACATGATAGATCTATGTACAATGTTATCCCACTTTACTATAGATATTTTCATTTTTATTTTTCATATTTTCCTTTTTTTGTCCTATTTGGATACCCATAAAGTTATATCTAGGTTTTCATTTTTCTTTTTCCTATTTTGGGAATCCATAAATTTGATAATTTCAAGAGTTTACGACTACCCTAATCCACATAACAGTCCATTTTCACACTAGGATAGTCATAAAAATGTAGCCTGGAATGATTGGGATATATGGGGTGTGAAACAAGGCCTCCCACAGTGTTCAACCACCCACCCCAACATGTTTGCACAACTAGTTTAGCCACACAAGATGAAGAATACAAAATATGCCTTTTGATAACTTTTTATTAAACACAACTGACACTTTTTCAAGCTTCTAAAATATTGTCAACATGGTCAAAAAACTTGGGAATTTAAAAGCTAAGAGAGATTATTTTGGAGGGACTCTATATGTAACTATAGGTTTAAACAAAATTTTTGTAGGTGTCATAGATTCTAAGTAACAACCTGCCATAGTTTGGAAGGTTTTCACACGTAGGGATATGAAGAGATTGCATCGAAATAGTGTAGCCTAGAATGATCAAGACAAGTGGGGTGAAAAAAGGGACCTTTCCTAGTGTTCACTTGTGAACCTAGACATGTTGGTGCAGTCAATTTAGCCCCACAATACACACACCAAAAATTATGATTGCTTGCAACCTTTTGTTGAATGTGACTAACAATTTTTGTAACTTTTGAAACATTGTCTCCATGGTCAAATAGACTAGAGATTTAAAATACTGAGAGATTATTATGGATAGAACCTACATATACATATAGGTTTAGACAAAATATTTTTAGGTGTCATGAATTCTGAGAAATAACCCATCATAGTTTGGAAATTTTTCATACTTAGGGCTCTTAAGAGATTGTGTTGGAATAATGTATCTCAAAATGATCTATGCAATTGGGCTAAAAAATAATAACCTTTCTAGCATTCACTTATGAACCTAGATGTGTTGGCATTATCTAGTTGGCCCCATGAGGCACAAAATGAAAATTATTATTGCTTGCAACTTTTTCCTAAACATAATTAATGTTTTTTGTGACTTTTGAAAAAATTTCATCATGGTGAAATAGCTTGGAGATTTAAAAATTTAAGAGAGTTTATTGTGGAGGGACCCTATGTGCACCTATAATTTTAGACATAATGTTTGTAAGTTCCATACATTTCAAGAAATAACCGATCATAGTTTGGTAGTTTTTTTCACTTAGGGCTCTTAAGAGATTGTGCTAGAATAGTGTATCCTAGAATGATTGGGACAATTGGCATGCAAAAAAGGACCTTTCCTAGTGCTCACCTACCAACTCAGATGTGTTGGTGCTATATTTTTATCCCATGATGAACAAAATAAAATTTATGCTTTCTTACAACTTTTTGGTAAATGCAACTAATGCTTATTTGCAACCGCTAAAACATTGTCACCATGGTCAAACATCTTCGAGATTTAAAAAGTTGAGAGAGTTTATTATGGAGGGATCTTATGTACACCTATAGATTCAGATGTAATGTTTGTAGGTGCCATAGATTTCAATAAACAACCTATCATAGTTCAGTAGGTTTTCGCACATATGGCTCTTAAGATATTACACTGTGATAGTGTAGCCCAAAATGATTGGGACAAATGGGGTGCCAAAAAATCCTTTCCTATCATTCACCTACCCACTTAGATTTTTTGGTGTTGTATGTTTGACCCCACGATGCATGAAACAAAAAATATGCTTGCCTACAAATTTTCACTAAATGCAACCGACACTTATTACAACTTCTAAAACATTATTACCATGGTAAAATGTCTTGAATATTTTAAAAAATGAGAGATTATTGTTGAGGGACCCTACAAGAACCTATAATTTTAGATGGAACATTTTTAGGTTCTATAGACTTTGAGAAATAGGTTATCATAGTTCAATAGTTTTTTGCATTTAGGGATCTTAAGAGATTGCATTGAAATTGTTGGAAAAAGTGCCTCTTGTAAGGAAAGCGCAGAAAAAACTCTCCTAACGTCAAAACCTCAGGGAAGAATGCAGAGGTGACTTTAAATTTTGCAATTACAATTCAATTAAGATACTCATCAAAGAAATAACAGAAATAGAGAAATGAACATACACAATTGGACACCAGATTTATGTGGGAAAACCCTTACGGGAGAAAAACCTACCACACCAAGAAAAGCCTCTTTGTATTTTAGTAAAAAAAATTACATACAAAGTACAAACTTCACTTTCTGATATCAATTTACAGCAGCAACATTTCCTTGATCAACCTTGTACCGAACATCATAGTTACAATGCTCTCAAAATTGAATTCATACACACTGATCAAATTGTTTTCAATCTAAACCACCCTTTCGTTCACTCCAACTATTCATCGTCATCCACCATTGCCCAACATAGTCATTTTCCTCACAGTCTGTTCATCTCCCACACAAGAATGGCCGCAACAGTCTGATTGCTAATGGTTTACATTCTGCTTCCCTGATTGGTAAAAACTAGACCATGTAGGATAGTCATTCGATCAAGGCGTTCAAATTGTATCGCATGTCAGTGAGACACTAGGTCATGTCTCCTCGATACCACAATGTCCGATCACAAAGCCATCAACAAGACCACTACTATCGATGAAACATCATACCGAACACAAATCTAGCTTATGCAGAACTATCGGCAAGAGTTTCACTATCGCTAAGAGTATTATAGAACTTTTTCATACCAATGTTCATACCAATCGGCAAGAGTTCTCACTGAAAACACCTTTCTATTGGCGAGACCAATATTCATTGGAAGGAGATCACATCAAAGGCACACCCAACAATTCATATTACTCTGACCAGTCTATCGGCAAGAGCAACACCATCAGCAAGAGGTTACACTAAAGTTAATCACGTGGAGATCCATCAACGATTTACAAACAATTCCATTGGTGAGAGGAACACTATCGCCAAGAGGTCATAATGATCACATAACGGTCGGCAAGAGAAAAGCTATCGCCAAGAGTTCATACCAAAAGCTAAACTGTCGGCGAGACCTCCATTTTTGGTTAGACTCTTCTCGAGCCTTCATGTCACCTCGATGACATTCTTATGAATAATCGTCGATGAGACATACTCTATCAGATTGAGTTATTCTAAACGTTCAAGCCTTTCCCCGATGACTTCTGTCGCCATGAGTCTCCCTGATAACCATTAGAAACCAACTTGTCAGCAGGAGATCTGTCCGAGCGGAATGAGATGGAATTTTCATAGTGGTTGACATGTCTTGCCGATGACTCCCGTCGGCAAGACAAAACCAAAGTCTCGGTGACCTGAGCACTTCAAAAGTTTAGAACACAGTTGCTAGTTGGTAAGACTTCCAGAGGGTCTCACCTATTTCTCCCTTTCAAGAGTTTCATGCCAGTAAGCTTGAGCCACTTTTTCCAACAATCTCCCACTTGATGAAGATCTTACTGACACCTCCAGAGCACAAAAAAACTACTGAAATTCATGGGCACTAAAGCCCATTGAACTGGAACACCACCTAAACTTGTTTGTGCTCACTGGTTTCGTCAATGCATCTGTAAAATTTTCCAAAGCATCCACTTTTTCTAAAGAGACCTTTCAATCCTCCACCATATCTCGTACAAAATGATACTGCACATCAATATGTTTCATCCTAGCATGGAAAGTAGGATTTTTTGCTAAACAAATAGCACTCTGACTGTCATAGTAAATTGTAATTATTCTTGCATCAAACCCAATTTTAGAACACAAACATTTTAACCAGATTGCTTCTTTACAGGCGTGTGTTGCTTCCATGTATTTTTCCTCCGTAGTGGACAAAGCGACTACAACCTGCCGCTTACTCATCCAACTAACTGCACCACCATTCATCATGAAAATATATCCACTGGTGGATCTTCTTTTGTCAATGTCCCCTGCCTAATTAGAATCCACATAGCCTCGAATACTGAGAGTCCTCTGTGATTCAACCAAATTTCCATGGTAGCACAAAGCATATCATCGGGGAAAGGCTTGAACTTTCGAAATAACTCATTTCGACAGAGTATGTCTCACCGACGGTTATTCACAAGAATGTCATCGGGGTGACATGAAGGCTTGATAAGAGTCTAACCAATAGTGGAGGTCTCACCGATAGTTTAGCTTTTGGTATGAACTCTTGGCGATAGCTTTTCTCTCGCTGACTGTTCTGTGATTGTTATGACCTCTTGGCGATAGCGTTCCTCTCGTCAACAAAATTGTTTGTGAACTACTGATGGATCTCCATGCAATGAACTTTGGTGTAACCTCTTGCTGATGGTGTTGCTCTTGCCGATAGACTGGTTGGAGTAATATGAGCTATCGGGTATGCCTTCGGTGTGATCTCCTTCTGATGACTGTTGGTCTTGTTGACAAACAGGTGTTTTCTGTGAGAACTCTTGCCAATGGTTTTCCTCTCGCTGACAGGTATGAACATCGGTATGACATAAAGTTCTATAATACTCTTAGCGATAGCGAAACTCTTGCTGATAGTTCTACACAAGCTGGATTTGTGTTTAGTATGATGTTTCGCCGATAGCGGTGGTCTTGTCGATGGTTCTATGATCGAACATTGTGGCATCGGGGAGACACGGCCTAGTGTCTCACCAACATGCGATACAGTTTGAACGCCTTGACCGAATGACTATCCTATGTGGTTTGTTTTCGACCAATCAGGGAAGCGGAATGTAAACCATTAGTAGTCGAACTGTTGCGACCGTTCCTATGTGGGAGATGAACAAACTGTGAGGAAAATGACTATGTTGGGCAATGGCGGATGATGATGAACAGTTGGAGTGAATGAAACGGTGGTTTAGATTGAAAATGATTTGATCAGTGTGTATGAATTCAATTCTAAGAGCATTGTAACTATGATGTTCGGTACAAGGTTGATCAAGCAAATGTTGCTGCTGTAAATTGATATCAGAAAGTGAAGTTTGTACTCTGTATGTAATTTTGTTTACTGAAATACAAAGAGGTTTTTCTTGGTGTGGAGGGTTTTTCTCCCATAAGGGTTTTCCCATGTAAATCTAGTGTCCAATTGTGTATGTTCATTTCTCTATTTCTATTATTTCTTTGATGAGTATCTTAATTGAACTATAATTGAAAAATTTAAAGTCACCTCTGCATTCTTCCCTGATGTTTTGACGTTAGGAGAGTTTGTTTCACACCTAAGCTTTCCTTACATAAATAGTGTATCCTAAAACAATTGGGATAGCTAAGGTGTGAAATAAGACCTTTCCTAGAATTCACCTACCCACCTAGAAATTTTGGCACTATCTTTTTGGCCCCACAACACATGAAAAAAAAATTATTCTTTCCTACAACTTTTCAGTAAATGTGACTAACATTTTTCGCAACATTTAAAAATTGTCACTCTGATCAAATGGATTGGAGATTTAAAAAAATGAGAGAGGTTATTATGGATGGACCCTACATGACCTACTAGTTCAAAATGCAACATTTGTAGGTGCTACAAATTTCAAGAAACAAACTTTTCATAGTTTAGAAATTTTTCACACTTAGGGCTCTCAAGAGATTACATTAGAATAGTGTAGGCTGAAATGATTGGGAAAAATAGGGTATGAAACCAGACCTTTCCTAGCATTCACCTAATCTCCTATATGTTTTCTAACTATATATTTTTCCTCATGATGTACAAAAAAAAAAAATGCATTCCTATAACTTTTCGTTGAACACAACCACCACTTTTTTCAACATTTAATTTTTTTTTGCCATAGTTATTTTAGAGGGAGCCTACATGACCTAGTAGGTTCAAACATAATGTTTTTAGGTGCCACATATCTTAAGAACCAGTCCATCATAATTTTTAGTTTTTGCACTTAGGGCTCTTTAGAGACTACATCAAAATAGTGTGCTCTGAATGATCGAGTGTCTTGGGGAAAGAACAAAGGCCTTTCCTAGAATTCACCCACCCACATATACATGTTAACATAGTAAAAAAAATTCCACAATGCATTAAATGTAAAGTATGGATCTCGACAAGTTTTTACTAAACATAATTGATGTTTTTTTGCAACTGTTAAAAAATTGTTGCCACAGTCAAATGGATTGGAGATTCAAAAAAATAAGAGAGATTATCATGTAGGGACCCTATGTGACTCTATAGGTTTATAATTTTTTTTCTAAAATGCCATATATTTTGACAACCAATTCGTCATAGTTTGGTATATTTTTACATTTAGGGCTCTTAAGAGACTACACTAGAACAATGTAGCTTAGAACGATTAGGTGTCTTGGGGAATGAAAAAATTTCTTCAATAAAGATCACCCTATTATTAAAATGTATTGGAACAATATTTTTTTCCTTATGACATACTAAAATCAAAATATACTTCTTGCCCCATGATGCATGATGACAATCAACCCTTAATAGAAAGCCTAAGTCATAATTAGTTTAGTCAATTTGTTAAATATGAGGGCTTATAATAACCTACAACATTGTTCTAAGATTTTTTTCATAAGAAATCAATAGATATGAAGTATTCTATGCCTTTATTGAATGTATTTAATATCTCCCTTGGGCACATACATGATTCAAATGATGAATATAATTCTCTATTTGAGCTAGATATATCACTTATAGACATATTGAACAAGGATTTATTGGAGCTCCACTTATTATAGTATACTTTACTTCACTAAAAGGGTCTACAGTATATGATACAAATAAACACCTTGTGATTGATTGTTTATCTTCCTTTCTAGGAAAAAATGTCTTTGAAGAGTCTCATTTCCATTACTAAGGTGTTCATTTTATAAATTGACCAAGAATATGGCCAAACAAATGGTAAGAAATTAATGCATGACCAAGCTAATAAAAATGAGGCAAAAGGTATTAGACACACATGATGAATTAGATGAAGTGACAAGTACATATGAAGTTGATGATAATAATCTTCCAAGAAATCAACTCGATTAGAAAGATAATTGTGAAGTAAAGTTAGACCTATCAACATTATATGATAGTCCTAGATCTATAATTAAGGATGACATATCAATTTGGAAAACTCATGAAAATATATATAAAGTCATTTAATCACAAGGCCATGTAGGTATGGTGGTTGTAATCCTTGATAAAGATGGCAATTTTATCAAATCATGTGACCAAACATCAAGTATTATTTTTATCTAATTTACCTAGAATCCCTCAAATGATGTTCTTTAGGTACAATGTGGGGAAATAATGAAGTTAAGGGTATAATACATTTTAGGTTGAGGAATAATTTTAAATTAAATACAATTATCATGATATGTACCCTTAAATTAACTCTTTAATATTTGTTTTATTAATGAGCCAAATCGCATTCCCAAGGGATATCATAGATCTTAGGTTGAGGAATATTTTTAAAGTAAATGCAATTATCATGATATGTGTCAATAAATTAACCCTCTAGGATTTGTTCCATCTAAGATTTTTGGGTTCTTGGAGGTATGAGAGACTAAGGAAATAGTTTTTTGGTTGTAGATTCTTTTATTATAACTCACTAAAGACATGTCTAGGGTCTAGGTATTTTCTTTTCTTGTGCCAATTTTAATGTCATATTACCTTTCTAAGTGGGGGCTTAAATTTTATTTTGTATTTATTTTATGGTCTTTTTTCTTACCTCACCTACAAGTTATTTTATCCTTTAAATCACCTCAAACTTCATTAACATATAAATTACTACTTTTATTGATGGTTTGAAGGCACATGAGCATGTTGGCAACATAAGGGCAGACAACTAAGAGGGGGGGTGAGTCAGTTGTCACCGCATTTCAAACTTATTAAACTTATTAATCCTATTCTCAGATCTGATCAATATCAATGAAAGCATGAATCAACAACACATCAGAAACACACATAACACCAATATTTTTACATGGAAACCCTATTAGGGGAAAAACCATGGTGGAGGTCAATCCACAAGATTATACCCTGTTAAAAGTATAAGAAGAATAAATGGGGAATGCACATGCATTCAGGCACACTGCCTAGAGTGCACTACTCAATTACAAAGGAAGACACACTGCATTATAGAAAGATTTGGATTACAACCATCTAGATTTTGAACTATGAAATAGCATCTGCTAGTGCCTAATTACAATTCCAGTTAAGCACATGAACACTTCTTCACTCTTCTTCACTTTTCTTCACACTCTACTCTGCCTTCAAATGATTTGAACAATATTCACACACACACACATAAGAACACCCTTGCATACTTCAATTCAAATAAAAAATCACTCTTATATATCCGCAACATGAAATTACATTCACTACAAGTCAGCCACAAAGAAATAATAAAATGAATACAAACTGTTGACCCAAAACAATATATAATTTTCAATGTGAATCAACCAAGGTTGGACACAACATAGTGAAGATCCAAATCAACATTTCCAATAAAAAAAAACTTCAATTAATTTCTCCTCGAAGATCCACAACATGCTTCAACACCCTGTCAGCCAAGAACAAGAAAAACATGAACATGCAAGAGAAAATTGCCATCCACAAGCACAATGATCAATGTGGATGTGCAAAAAAGATAGAGCACAATATAGAAACATCCACAAACATTATGAAATATCAAAGAAGCATCTCTAACAACTGAACTAATTGGAATCACATAATCTTTAATCAGAAACACCAACTGAAGCAACAAAAAAACTATCAGAATGTAAATCTTCATAACTCGATCAAATCTTCACATGGATCTCTGAAACTCAATGTGGATAAACTAGATACACTCAGCAACAAACCATTTAGTCCACAACCTTTGATCAACAACTTACAAAACTCACCAACAAATAGAACATTACTTTACCACTGACAACCTGCAACTCATTTATTACAATTTTCTCAATATCCTCGACATATACAACTTCAAATGCACTAATGCTAAAAGTGTTGACATCAATGAAAACCACATATCAGCAACACAACCACAACATCCAGTAGAGCATGGGTTGAATGACAAAGTGATCACATAAGTTTTTTCTCAATTTATTTCATAAGGTAGGTGCAGTTAAAGATAAATTAATCAATATATATGTATGGATGAATCTAAAGAAACACATGAAGAAGGGTCAATCTAGATGTAAATGAAAATTTACCAAATTTATACATGGATGAAGTAGTTATGTCACAATCCAAGAATACACCATAGGCCTAATTAAATATATTGAAGAGATTAATTTTCATGTAACTCAACCTCAATTGTACATGCCTAAGTGTGGCTTTTGTAATCAAGGGAAAATCCTAATTTGTTAAAGGGGTTTGCACAATAACAATAAAATTCCAATGAAATAACAAAGTACAAAGGAAATAATATGAAAACAAAAGGAACAATGTTACCCTAGGTCTTCATCTTCCATGCTTCACCTTTGTTACACCTCCTAGCTTGCTGTAAATAGAGATGCCCTCAGATTTGTATGAGCAACTATGATAAATGACAAGACCAAAGCAAGTTTTGAAGGATTTATTGAAAGAAATGACTTGACAATAGACTAAAATAACAATGACTGCAAATGACAATGATCATAACCTAAATTGATAGAATGAGCATGAGATGGAGAGAGAGAGAGAGAGAGAGAGCTGAGAGAAAGAAAGAGCCAGAGAGGGACAAAATGAGAACAAAATTGCCATTTTATAAAAACTGCAATTTTGAATGTGTGGCCAGGATGAGAAGATGACAAAAAACCCTAGAATCAATGATCAAGATTGAATGTTGCAATAAATTAGGGTTAGATAAAATTAGAGACCAAATGATAAGGATGAAGGGCGAGATTGAATTATAAGATAATTCAATCCAAAGGTCAAATTAAATGAGATGTCAAAGTCAAATTAATTTGGAAGATAAAATTTGTACAGGACAAAGGTTCTTGGAAAATTAAATAATAAAATTTATTTACTCCGGTGACGATGCTCATTAAATAACTAAAGATATTATTTAATTATAGAGGAATGTGACAAAAGAATCATTTTGAATTAAATAATGATTTAATTCAAAATTCAAGGAAGTGGACAAATTAAATAGAAATAAAATTTATTTAATTTATGAGAAGAGAAAAGAAGGCTAATGAATAATTAAAATTATTTAATTATAGTGGAAAGTGGACAAAAAATTAAATAAATAAAATTTTATTTAATTTTGAAAAAAGAAAACAATTAGTGGTATTAATTAAATAAATAAAATTATTTAGTGTCGGGGAGGAATAAAGAGATAAAAATGAGATTAATTAAATAGCTAAAATTATTCAATTAATGAAGAATTGACTTTAAGAAATAATTAAAATAATTAAAAATTATTTAATTATTAAGAATGAAAGAGGGCAATGTTGAATAATCTAAAAAGAGTTGAAGCCTAGGACATTTTGTGTGTTTCCCTCTTTGTCATAATGTAGCGTAATGGCATTGTGACAAAGAAAATAGAATCAAAATATGCTTGAGTGCAAAATAAGATGAGGAAGAATGACGAGGAGGGTTGTGGTATGCCCCCTCGAGAGGACAGACAGGTTCCAAGAACATGGGTGTGCTTTCGAAATGGATGAGAAGACTAGAATATGAAGAGACAAAGAAATGTTAGTGCAAAAGATATGGATGATGATATGGATGCAATGCCTATATGAGACGAGAGAGAGAAGATGACACGACTAAAGAAGATACATGTTAGTTCCTAGACCAAATCCTTCAAAACATTGCCATGGGACTTTTAATATTTATTGCTCTTAATCATCATTTAGGCATTAAAATGACACAAATGGACAAACAAACTGTGTGACCAAGGTCAGTACAAAGTCATCCCTTGAAAAAAGCAGGGCCAGTCATAGACAAGGAATGTCCTAACTCATACTAAGAGTAAGTTGCCCCGATCTTTTTAATCAAGACAACCCACAGGGCAGTGATCGAGAAAATAAAATAGGCCAGGAGACGTCATCGCACCTCTAAATCCTTCATGGGACATCCTCGAGGTAACTAGTAACATGACCAAAAAGACAAGATAGTAAAAAATATAAGACAAAATAGCCAAGATAGCCAAAAGATAAGATAAGAAAGACTAGAAAGATTAACAGCCATGTAATTTTGTTTGCCAATGTTTGTTTGCCAAAGATTGAATTCTTGTTTGATTTGATAGTTTTGACAGTTTAAGAGTTTTGCCAATTTGACGATGTTGACGGTTTGACGGGGCCTATTGTCAGGAAGGACACATCCTGAAAAGGCAAAGAACATTTTGACGAGGTCTAACTCCAAGAAGGACACATCTTGAAGAGGACCAAAGAGTGACGAGATTGACATTGTTTTGACTAATGTGTTTTGTAGGATTGGCCGATGTTCTGTGATTGGAATTTGGTATGTTGTCTAATTTTGACCAATTTTGACATTGGCGTTTCAAATGACTGTCTTGTGTTCGAGTTTGGCTATGTCTGACTTATTTGACCGATGTGACGATTGTGACAAATCCCATGATTTTATTTTGACCAACCTAAAAGGACTGACCTAATGTCTCGGGGGCTCATCGACTGATGGCCTTGCCTACGTAGCAAATGTGCAGAGACAACATAGTTCGACAATGACATGGACTGACTAACATGACTGACTTTGACTCTATTTTTAGGATTGTGACATTGATTTGAATGTTTTTGTATTTTTCTTCAGGACGTTTTATGATTTTTAGGTCTTTTTTTAGGACATTTTATGATGTTTTTGTCTTTTTTCAGGACATTTTATGATGTTTTTGTCTTTTTTCAGGACATTTTATGATGTTTTTTGTCTTTTTGTCATTTTATGATTTTTTTGGATTTTTGACATTTTTGAGGTGTCAATGGATGAAAATTTGGGTAGCCTTTGTGCTAGATACCAATGACAAGGGGAAAACCAAGTCTAGGTGCAAGGAGATAAATGGGATTAATGGATGAAATGGATGTATGCATAAGAGATCAAGGATGTGATCTCCAAAGACTATGTCGCATAGGAATGACATGCCCTATTCTAGGTACAAGAATTAGAATTTTTCATGACAAAGCTTATGAAAATAGGATAATGATATGATTGGTTTAGATAGGATGAGGTATGTCAAGAGATACCCAAAAAACATGTGTCAACATTTTTCCCCTATGTCTTTATCAATATCAAAAGGAGAAGGGTGGATAAGTGGACCCAATATGATAGGTAGGTATGATGGCTAAGATGGTAGGTAGGATGGAAATGATATGACATAAAAATGATAGGTTGGATAGATAAGACATTGTGCCCCCAAGTGTAAGCGACATAAAAGATCAAACTACACATGATGCCTGTTTGCCAGGTTTTCATCATGGTACTTATCCAAGGCGCTTGTTTACCAGGTTTTCACCATTGGATGAAGGGATTTCTCTTTACTTTTTTTTTTTGACTTTTTGACTTTTTGACTTTTGGATAGGAGGGACTCAAGTGTCTAGTTGCATGAAAGGTGATAGTCCCACTAGAAATGGATATCATTGCATGGACTATGTCAAATGTCATTATGCTCATCGATGTTGGTAAGGGATGACATGAAAGGGAGATGGATTAGGTAGATGATGGATTATGATGTGGATTATGTAAGGAAGATAGTGGATTATGATGCAGATTATGTAGGGAAGATATAGGACTTCTATGGGACTTATGCAAAAGAATGGGGAGGCTTAGCCAAAAGCATGGACCATAGGGATTCGATGGGGAAGATATGTAGGATAGTGGATGGGGGGTGACGAGATGGAGGTATAAGGGCTTGTTGTGAAATGGAAGGGAACCATGACCAATGGTTGCACACATTGTGATAAATGTTGAAGCTTTTGATGTGGACGAGGTGTAGAAAGCAATGGAGATGTTTGCTTAAGAGATGGGTGATGAAGTGCTTTAGGTACCCACATAGACTTAGTATTTTTATGGCTTTTATTTGTCTTGTGGGATTTTTGTAATTTTTGAATGGAATGTGTATTTTGGATGGAAGTGGATGGTTGGGATTTTTGTGACGTAGATGCCTCATTTGACTTGATTTCTTTTTTCTTAGGTACCCAAACCATTTTGTTTTTAGACTTTTCTTTTGGAGGCATGGGCTTATATAACTTTTTGGATGCACTTGGCTTTGACTTTTTGCAATTGTATGCTAAGGCATTAGGACCATTAGAATTTTTGACTTTATAAATAGAGGCATCTAAATTTTTATTTTTGAATCCCATGGGGTGGATGGATTGAGTGGAAGCTTTATGTTTACACAATGTGTGCATTTGTTGGTCATGACTAGGATATTTAGGGTATTTATGAATGATTGGAATATTAGGTGTTGGAAGTAATGGTGGCAAAGCAGATGGAGGGAGATTAGGAGTTGGAAGTAATGGTGGTAAATTGGATGGAGGAAGGTGTATGATCACATGCTTTTGACATTTGTAGGATGATGGAGAGGGGATGGCCATGTATGTTTTGGGAATATGATAAGGCTTGTGGTGGAAAGTGGACTTAGAATGCATGGAGGAAATACCAACATCTTGAGATTGGTGTCCTTGGGGTATGCAATGGACAATGGGACTAGGTGTAGGTGGAACACTAGACACGATTTCCTTATTGGAAAGACCAAGTGGATATGATGGAGGACATGCAATGGGATCGATAGTGGATGATGGAGGATTTAAAGGATCTTGAGTATGTTCATTTAGATCCACATTATTGGTTTGATCTTCTATACTAGCTTGGGAGGCATATGTCTCATCAAGGGAAGTGGATTTTGATGGATCATGGATAGGACTAGGTGGAGGTGAATTTGGAATATCTTGCTCATGGATAGGCTCTTCATCATTATGGATATCATCTTGATCATAAAAGAGATATAGATTATGGATGGGTTGGATGACAATGATTTCATCTTGATTAGGACTAGGGCTTGATGTTTCCACATGCTTAGGATTAGGCTCTTGACATACATCTTGGGTTGCTTGAATGGAAGTAGAAGGGTATGACTCTTGGAGAGACTTGACATGTTCTAGATGGTCAACAACATAGGAGCATGATGGAGGTTGACTTGGACTTATGAGGGGAGACTCTTGACTTGGCCCAAGGGGTTGAGGATGACATGGTTGACTTGACATGTTGTTTGAGGACTCTTTTGTATGTTCAAGTATATGAGTTGAATGACATGGTGGCAATTGATTCCTTTCTTGTAGCCTTTGGGTCACATCCTTTGTAGGTGGATTGGTGGATTTAGATAATGCCATCAATTTATGCTTTAAATATCTAAATGTAAAGGATTGATTTGATGGAGGATTAGATGATGGTGGGGGTAATGAAGAGTTTGATGGGTTAGAAGGTGGAGAGGCCAATGGATTAGGACTAGGACATGGTGGCTGAGGGATAGACATTTGATTGGATGGTGGTAAGGGTGCATGGACTAGATTGGTGTTCCCCTTGTCAAAGGTGGCATTAAGACTTAAAGGATCTTGATGTTGTTGCCAAGGCGGACTTGGGATCCTATATTCTTGTTGTGATATGGGTGGACATGTTGATGTGGCATTGTCATAATAGATAGATGTGTTAGGTTGGCATGATGATGAAAGTGACACATAGGATTGGGGTTGAATGTCTTGCAGTTGGAATGGCGTTTGGACTTGTGATATGATTTGTTGTTGTGATGATGATGAAGGGGTTGAATAGGACAATGACTATTGAAAGGTTGACTAATGTGGATAAGAGTTGAAATTAGAAGAGTTGTGATAGGTTGACGAAGGGGTAACATGATATGTGGATGGATGAGGTTGATATGATGATGTAAGTGACACATAGGGTTGATGTGAAATGTGTTGATGTGGTGATTGTTGGATTTGACAAGTGGCAATGAAATGATTGGCTTGAGCTAGGAGGTGTTAGATTTGAGGTGATTTAATTTGTTGACAATCTTGGAATAGGGTTTGAAGGCTTTGTATAGTTTGATGGTCTAGGGGTTTGGGTATTTGGTGAAGTGTTTGAAGGAGGTTTTGGAGTTGGGATGCTAGGGCTTTGTGTTCGAATGTGGGCATGGTGTCACACATGTATGTAAGCTCTTGGGCATCAATTTGTTCCTCAAAGTATGCAACATCGTTCATGTCATTATTAGAAGTGGTAGGAGAAGCCCCTCGAAGTCTGATTTTATGTTTTGGTTTTGTTTCATGATTTGAACTAGAGAAAGAGACTCCTTGAATTATGACTTCAGGCTTAGGTTTTGTCTCATGATTTGTCTTAGATGGATAGCCCCCTTGGATTATGATTTTGGGCTTATGATTAGGATTTGGCTTGTTTATGATTATGACCATTTTGACAAGTGGTGACCAAGACTAGGTTGGTGATGGTGATGATGTGGAATGATTAGATTGGATGACTTGGCTGGATTAGGATGAAATGGATAAGATGTGACTAAGAAGAGTGATTAGGATGAAAGTCATTGGATATAAATGTGTTGGAAGAACATGTAGAGTGAATCGTCTTTATGTGTTTGGTGTTTAGCTTGATTGGACAATGTTTAAATGAATGTTCACACAATACACACACATGAATCACACACGCAAGACACATAAGCAAGTTTGAATTTTGGAATTTATGAATGTGATTATTAAGCACACACTTGAAGAAGACACATCAACAAGTCCTAGAACTAGGCAAGTGGGTATGGCCAATTAGGTCTCAAGCTAGTCTACACAAGGTTGACTAAGGAATGATTTGAAAGAAAAATCCTGCCACACAGTCGGGAGAAAGGGGTAACCCACCCTTCACCTTCACTTCCCAAAGGTATAAAGTTCTTTGGGGCTTAGCCAAGAGTGACAAGATTTTAACTTCCAAACAAGCA
>VDFB02043629.1:0-19305 GCA_007258455.2 Sequoia sempervirens
GGAGGTTACATCAAACCCTTCAATGGGTTGTAATCCAAGATTTTTACAATGAAATAGAAATTTATCTTTACAAAGAGCTTTGGTGAGAATATCTACAACTTGATCTTCACCTTTACAATACAAAAGAGAAATTTTCTTGACTTCAATTTGCTCTTTGATGAAGTGATGTTGAAGAGAAATGTGCTTGGTCCTTGCATGAAAAATTGGATTCTTTGCCAAAGTAATAGCACTTTGATTATCACAATATAAAGGAGTAGGATCTTTTTGAGGTAGACCCAAGTCTTCAAGTAATCTTCTTAACCATAGTGCTTCTTTAGATGCATTTGTACAACCTTTATATTCAACTTCAGTGGAACAAATAGAAGTAGATTGTTGTTTCTTACTATTCCATGAGATTGCACCTAATCCAGCAAAGAAACAATAACCACAAGTGGATCTCCCATCATTGGGATTACCTCCTAAATCTGAATTAGTATAACCCTTTAAAGAAAAATCACAATATCATTTTCACTATGCTTAATATATAAATTTGGATCATTTTTACTTCTAATGAAACCTTGAGATAGAAAGAAAGCATAGCCCAAATTATAAAATGTCAATATATCTAGACATAGCAATAATAGTTCTAGGTTTCCGCTCACTACATCATTTGTTGTAATATAAAGGGAAATTGTGTCAAGATTAATAATAAAGGACTTTGAAAATTAGTCCTAAAGATGGTTTTTAGAAAAACCATAGTGCCTTAGTAAAAAAAAATCAATATCAATAGTCCTAATAATGGTATAAAAACCATATTGCCTTCAAAAAAATAATGAAACATAAAAGTTTCAAGAACTTGATCCCCATCAATTAATAAAACAGATCTAAGTTCAACATAAATAAGTAAGTGCATACCATCGAAGTGGATGGAAATATTTTCCATGGGTCCCCCAAAAAAACTCCAATGAGACTTGATAAAATATATGATTCATTATAGATAGGGCTCCCTATGCAACATTACTGCAAATGTGACTAGTACAAAAAATATATGTAAAGGCTCCATTGAGACTTGATAAAGTGATTAACTTGCAAAACATATATAGATGGAATAAATCCATGAAGAAGGAAAATACTCCAATGAGCTTTTAATTTTCAAAAAATATACAGATAAAATAAATCCATCAAAAAGACAAATTGACCAATAATGCACAATATCAGATTAATGAGACACAATAAAATATCAAATTCCCTTTTTCAAAACAACATAATTGTAGTTGAGAAGGAAACACTAGATTTGTTTTAAATATTGTAATAGATGAAAAGCCACAAATCAAGCCACCTTAAGTTATGAAAATTAATATTAAAAATAAATAAAAATTATGATGGAATAATGGGAATTGCATATTATGAAGTGAAGTATTATTAAGTATAAATAAGTCATTTAAGACGATATTCATGCATTCATGACTACATGAATATCCCCTTTTCATATTCCAAATATAATTGAGTAAAACAAGTACACTATTATTGGGTTGATCAAGTCCAATAATAAAGTACTTGTGAAGTTATTTAAAAAAACAAATTTTTTATGTGAAGCAACATGTTGAGATGCACCTAAATCAATAACCCATTCAAAAAGGTTTAGAAACATTCAAACTACATGTAAAAGCACATCTAGATTGATTACCATTGTTATGAAATTGTTGATTATTTTGATTCATAGGCTTTTTCTCATTTTTCTTTTTAAAACAAGTATTTTGCCAATGACCATCCTTATTGCAATAAGTGCAATGTGGTCTCTTAGAAGAGTTAAACTCTCTAGGATCATTGCCATTATTATAATGAGGTTTGGAATTATAATGTTGTTGTTTAGAATGAGGTTTAAAATTTTGTTGATGATTAGACAAGAAAGCATGTTCATTAGACTTAAGAGTACCAAACCGAATTAACTTAGCCTCTTCTTGTCTTAATAAATCACGAAAAATATCATAAGTTAATTGAGTAGCTAAAGAAGGAATGGCTAATTGAGCATGAATATTAGTAATGAATTGTTGAAATTGTCTAGGAAGACACTTTTTAAAAATAAGATGAATTAATCTAAGATTATCTAATTTAACTCCTAAACCATCCAATTGACTATTTAAAGCATCAAATTTCAATAAAAATTCATCCATAGATTTAAAATCAGAATACCTCAAGTCTTCAAGATGATCTTAAATTTGAATTTTTCTTGATTCATTTGTACTATCATAAATTGTTTTGAGTTTTTCCCATGCTTCATAGGCAGTTGTGCATGTCCCAATATGAACATAAAGTTCGGGTGACATGGAGATACCTATGAGGCCAAGGGCTTCTTCATTTTTGAGATTCCATTTTTCAATTTCATCTTTGGATGCAGACGAACCTGGTTTAGATTTAGGATCTGTAACTACATCTAAAAGATGTTTAAACCAAAAAATAAAGCATATATGAGTTTTCCAAGAATGATAGTTAGAAGAATTCAACTTAATTTCAGGAATTAAAGTAGACATGATTGCAATAAAAAATCACAACTATATGAGAAAAATAATAACTATTGTAAATCTTTGCTTAGAAAAAATATTACTTCCCTTAAAAATATTTGATTGAATTAAATCTTAAAAATATAACCTCTTTTGAAAATAAATTTCCTAAAATTAAAAAATAAACCTCTTTAGTTAAAAAAACCTATTGAAAAAAAAACACTATATTACTGGATTTTTTTATTAACAATAATAAGAAAAAATATATATATTTATTTAAATGATTAATATTGTTATTAATCATTAAAATTCAAACTTATTTAATATTTAAAATAAAATTAAAAATAAAAATAAAAAATAAAAATTATTAAAGTTTTAATAGTAAATATTAATATCTTAAGATTTTATTAGAACTTATTAAAAGGCTAATAATAAAAACTTTGAAAAGAAACCATGAAAATGCCCGAGCCTTTAAAAGGCTAAGATTCTTATATTGAAAACTTAGGTACGAATGATGTTATTTTCTAAAAAAACTTTACTTTGAAGATAAGGGAGCCTCGTGAGAATGAGCGGGCTTTATTTTTTTTAAAATGACTTTGACTAAAAATAGATCGGCAAAAGACTTAGAAACAGGATTTTAAGCGGTTTTAACGCAGGCTTGGACGGTAGTGTTGAGGAGAGGCATGAAAGAATGCAGAGAGTGGTACGAAGCAAGGGGAGGGAGTAGAAGCTCGGTACTTGAGAAGTAACAAACCAAGGCAATCTTGGTTCCAACCCTCTGAAAGGCCAAAACTCTATATATATATTTTTAAAAGATTCTTTATTTAAATGTATAGAAGATATACCAATTTTTTTACAATTTTTCACGGATATACACATCTTATTTGAGATGAGTAAGCATTAGAGGCGGGTGCAAAGGTCAACATAGCTTGAGGTCCACCCAGTGGGGAAGCGTGGGGAGAGACCCTTGAGCCATGAATAGAGTTTATTTGATATAAATATGAAAAAAAAAGAGGGTTTTTGAAACCCTTAAAAAAATAGTGTTAAATTTTTTAAAAAGATAAAGATTTAATGGATATTAGATTATTTTGATAGAGTTTATATATATATATATTATTAAAGAACAAATCTAAGCTAAAATGAGGGCTAGAGCTCTCAAAAAAATGATTTTTTTTACAAAATGTAAAATATAGTGATTTTTTTTATAGATTTAGCCTGATATTGGAAAAAAGATTATAGATCTTAAAAAAATTTGAAATATAACCTCTTTATTGAGGGTTTCTAAAAAAAAAATCAAAAGATTAAATATGCATGCAAAACAAATAGATTTGAAATTTTAAATAAATAACTTAGAAATCTTTAAATAAGAAATCCTACACAAGGGTTAGAAAAAAAATAAATGGTTTTTTACAGATCTAATATACAAATTTGTATAAACTATAGAAATAAATAAACTTTAAATTGAAAATTGAAAAAATAAGATAAACCATTATTGGGTTTTCTAAAAGCTTGCAAGATATACAAATAGATTTAAGAACAAATTATTCAAAATCTAAACAATAGGAAATTAAGATTCCTATACAAAAAAAAAGGTTAGAAGACAAAAAACAACCAATATTAGACACTTTGCTCTTCTTCTCCTCTTTGAGTGTCTCCTAATGGTGTGTTGAAAATCACAGTAAACCTTCAGCAATGTAGCTCACCAAAATATTAGTAATACCAGAAGCTGCATTACCATGAAAGATATAAAATGAAATGGAAAGTCTTAATAAAGAGCAATTGTTTGAAGGAAAGAGATTACCAAATAAATTGAAGTAGCCAAACCAAGCACCACCAAAGCAAAGGAGAGACACAAGAATTTGTTAAAGGGAAAATAAGAAAACTGTGTGTGTGTATTATGAGATGGAGGCAAAAATGCCTAAAGAATAATACAAAGAGAGAAGCTTATGGCTTTGAATCTTGAAGAGATGGGAGGCTCCAATGAGAGTAGAGGTGAGAAGGAGTTAGAATGTAACTCCCAACTCAATGAATGCCACCATTCATCTATGTGTGTGCAAAGTGTCACCTCTTAAGGAGGTGGTTACAAATATTCTTTAATAAAGGAATTAAAAAATAAGTCATCCTCACACATGTGTGAGATGACAAAAAAGATAAAAGACTTGTAGGGATTCCTTTGGAATATTCCTACAAGTTAATAAATAATTATAATAAAAGAATAGCCTTTACCAAGTTAGAGATTGTGGGGTGTTGGGTGAATATTTTGTAATTCCTTTAATAATTACAAAATAGGAGTTTTGGTCATAGGTATGATGAGAAATGAATCTCTCCTCTCACAAAGGGGAGGCTCCCTTCTTATTGCTCGATAAGAACTAGAAACTAAACTAAGATATGTACATTATGATTATCCATGGGGTGTTTCCATTAACATATTCTCTTTTTTCATAATAAGGGAAACAAATTACAATAATATCCTTAAATAAAACTAATTGGAGCAAGAATAGCCGATACTCAATTCTATTAAGCATAGGAATAACAAGAACAAATACCAGCGAATGATAGTAACTTAGAAAGTTTGCAAAAACACAAAGTCTCCTGCCACTTTCCACAATGGTTCCAAAAGTAACGACAAGATCACAAAACAACAACAATAACTTATAACTCAAAGACTCAAAGTTATTCTCTTGACTGATTCAAAAAGTAATCCACATAGCAAGTTGCAGCTCAAAGTCTCCAACAAGCAACACCAAAGATCCATGTGAATATAGCTAACAATTGTAGCTCGAAGACTACACATTCTTAACCAGATTCATACACAAGAATGTAATTGATAATTATAGCTAAAAGACTAAACATTCTTAACCAGATTCATACACAAGAATGTAATTGATAATTACAGCTCAAAGACTACACGTTCTCAACCCAATTCATACACAAACTCCAAATGCAATATGATAGCACCAAGTCTATCGGTGTTAAATATGAACTCCTTTTCAATAAATAAACAATATGCTACTTAGAAATCAACTTCAAGATAATATGGCAAGAATGATATAAGAACACTCTCACATATAACAAATGTGCTCCAAAGCAAAGGTTGGAGGCAATTTGCTTTTATCGATCAAAATTTCAATTTGCACATTGAACTCAAAGATTGCAATTATGCTCTTCAAAATGGCAGCATCTAGTTTCAAAAGATCATAAAGGTCCCTAAAACAAAAGAACTCCCTCATACATATAGAGGAGAGTTGAGAGCTAATCTAGGAAAAGTAAACCTAATTTTGACTTATTCAACATAAGAGTCCAAATTATTTTAGGGCTTCTATGTTTTTACATGTAATTACAACCCTAACAAGACTTTTAGTGAATCTAACTCCAGGGAACACTATGACCATATCCTATTGACTTAGTTGCTCAAGTAGCAATATTTAAGGTGGCCAAATTTCTCATGCCATAATTTGCTAACTCCATCTAAATGAGTAAACAATGTTGTAGGAGAAACATTAGGTACAAATTGAGATATGTATAGCTTGGCTTAGTGATCTACCCTTCCCAAAGCTAATGAATTGTTGTTATTCAACTCTCTAATCTCAACTAAGTTTGGAGAAAAGTGAATTATCATGCCCTTCCCTATGTGGATAATCTGGTACAATAATAGGAGTTTAACTGAAAGATAAGGTACACTTTGAACATTTGTGAATGTTCCACCTTCAACCTCAATAAACCCTCTCCCTATAACTATTGTTGGAGCTTCATCACCCAAAGTGATGGAATACATACTATAAGGCTCTAGAAGAAAGAAAACTCAACATGTAAAGAAACCATGTGATGCAAGGCACCTAAGTCAATGATCCAAGACAAAGATAATGATGATGCAGTGGCAACTAGAGCCTTGTAGGCTTAGATTTCTCTTCACCTTTTTCTTTTTCCTTAGTAAATTCACGAGTTGATGAATATTATTTGATAGATTTAGGAACCCCTATGGTGTATTTCTCAAGATGTGAGAGGTGGTCAATTTCCATCTTCATATATTTGTGCTCATCATGCCCAAGTTTGTTGTAAGCGGAACACTTAACTTTTTTTTCTTAGGTTTCCCTTGGTTTGAAGAAGTTTCAATGTTGGTTTTGGAGGATTCATATTTATGATATTTCTTAGTCTCATTGTCCTTTTGAGTGTTTTGATTATTCCCTTTGTTTGAATCCTATTATTTCCAATTCCCAACAATGAGGGCTTGAGGTTTTGGCAAATTCAACATGTGCTCATCTATATTAACGTATCATAGGGTGATCCCACAATAGTGGTTTACAATTTTTGGCTAAATTGGACACTGAAATTATTTTTTTAAATTAAATCTTCACATTCGGGCACCTATAGCAGCTAAACCGTGAAGAATTTGAAGATGATGCAAACTAGAGTCTCCTCACATTTTGTCCGTAGATTCTAAAAATATTTTCTTCAAAATTTTTGGAATCGGTCCACCCTCTTTTCCATCTCCATGAAAATTGGTTTTCAAAAATAATATTTTAAAAAGTGGCCTTTTAGTATAGCATACTTTTTTTCCACAAAGGATAAAATTCTAATTCTTTCGAATTTAGATTCATAACTTCGATATCTAGTGCTTCCACTTGGTTAGATAGTTTTTTATTAAATATTTTTTCTTTAATCAAGTTTCAAAGTTAAACCAATTACAATTCAGACATAGCGCGATCGTATAACACAACTTTTTTTGTATATATCGAAATTCAATTTTTTTTTCTATTGGATCAAGGACTTCAATATCTGGTTCACTCATATTTTTCAATTTTTGTTTTTGATAATTTGCTATTTCTCCACATGTGCAGAACAAAAACCTTCATTTTCGATGAAAAACCTATGTTTAATAAAACTAAAAAAATTAATACATAATAAAACCAAAACATATTAAAATTATATTCGTTGGATAGCTCGTTCTGAGGACTACCTGATTCCGTTTGGGTTTGTGAATATTGCTCCATTTTCATCCTCAAACTGAGCTCCGAAGTGCCAAAATTCAAGTTTTTTTTTTTGTCTCAAGGGGGGATAAGGAATAAAGGGGTTCAAACCCCCCTTCTATAAGGGGTTTTGATGGCTTTTTTGTCAAGAAAGTATTAAGAGGGTTCGGCTGAACCTAGGTTCTACTGAACCCCTAATTGCTTTAGTCGAACCAATAGGTTCATACGAACCCCTAAAATCAAGTTTTTTGCCATGCATTCATTTTTTGTGAGTTTTCCTTCCTCACTTCAATTGTAAACCACTATTGTGGCTTCACCCCCTACTTCCTATTCAAGTCAACAATGAATTTATCTAGAGAAGGAATTTTCCACATAGTTCTAAGAGATCTTTTGGCTAGTAGAAGGTAGATATAAACACACAAAAATCAAGACCTAATTTGGAGAGTATAGGAAGAACATGTTTATCCTCCTTTTTCTATATTCCACATTCTTTGAACTGCAGCCTTAGTAATTTTGATTTAGTGAAAAATTCATCTAGGGTGTCAAAGGAATTGAGGCTCAAACTTATGAGCTCATTCTCCAACTCATGAATCTTCATTTCATCCATTTTCTCAAAGAGTTTTTCTAGAGTATGAAAAACTTCATTGGGAGAGTTCAAGGCCTCTATATGAAAGAGTTGACAAGACACATTAAGACACAAGAATTTGAAGGTTGGATCACATTTATTAAATAATTTTTTAGCTTCCCCAATAATAGGTTATTTCTTAGTGTACATTGTTACCCTATGCAACCCTTTGTTCTTTAACACAAATTGTACTTAGTTTCTAGTCATGATAATTAAAAGGTGTTAATTTGTTGTTGAAAGGAAATATGGAAGGAAATATGAAAGTGCACAAGACATAACATAGAACATCCCCCTTCATTCAATATTGAGATCCCCCCCCATATTTTGGCAGATTATATATTTAGTGCATAAATATGTCCAGTGAAATGAAAAAGGGTTCATTAAAATTTTAGTGTGCAAATGTTTCCAATGGATCAAGCATAAAAAAATATTCGCTTTCAAAAAATGATACTCAATTTTGAGTTGTTAATTAAAATTTACAATAATTTTTGTATTTGTTTATGTTTCCTAATTAATGTACACTCACAAATTTATAATTTCCTTTTAAATGAAGATAGAAGATGGGGTCGAAATCAAACCCTCACTAATAAGTAGATCGAACATTAAGCCCTCATATGTTTCCTAATTAATGTACACTCACAAATTTATAATTACCTTTTAAATGAAGATAGAATATGGGGTCAAAATCAAACCCTCACTAATAAGTAGATCAAACATTAAGCCCTCATATGACCTTAACAGGTGACAAAGGACTAATTGTTTTCTTTGTGTTTGACACCCATCACGAAGCTTCATTGTGTGATGATTTAGATCATCCTTTCCTTTCAAAATGATCATCCCACAACAATCATCACCCTCTTTGATAGTAATTAGATCGTCCTACAATAATAATCGACCTACTCTCATGCCTTTTCTAATGAAATTGGTCCACACCTTTGCTGATAGATACTTTGATCAATAGGAAATCACAAGTTAGATTCCACGTGTCAATCTCTTTACTCCCTTGCCCCTTGCAAATCGAGTCAACACTTGTTCAAATAGTTGGGGCCTCTTTAATACGTTGGTTCGGCCTTCATAGTTGTTGTGCTTCCTACCACACGGAGGACAAATTGGTCACAGTGATGGGAAATCGACCTACCCATATGAGGTTTATAGAAAATCGTACCTCATACACCATCTATGCACACATGTGAAAAAAAACAAAGATATCCATATATATAACAAAACAATTTGTATACATCTATTATTTTTAAAAATAACTTTTATTAAATAATATCAAATTGAATAATAAAAATTGAGATTATTTTTGATATCATATGAGAATCTATCAAGATCTTTTTGATCGAATGTCTATATTGAACCGAGCCACGTAATTCAAGCATATGCATGTTCTTATTTATGAGATGAATAGAAAATATAGAATGTTAGAAAAAGAGACTACACATGAAAATGGATGCAACAACAGTATATTAAGCCATGAGAAAGAGATGTAAATATCTGAGAGGGAAGAAACCACCACCCATAATAGTGGAGAAGACTAGACAGTTGAATCCCACTAAGATTGGTGGCATGTTGACTTTCTCAATAATTGTAAGAGGTGGTGAGCTAATTCCCATTAACTAGGACACCTAAGTAAGCTTAACGTCATGTGGAATTATCTATATGATGCGCAAGATAATTATGTACATTAATAAATCACCACTTAGTAGAGCCAGTGTGATGGTATAGGTGACCAATAGATGCAAGAGCACTGGTATGTACCAAAAATCTAGGCCTATGGTGCAATTAATGTCATTAATGAGGGGTAGAAAAGTAAGTCAACACGTGCACCAAACTATAAAAATCATGATTTGGCATGTGTGTAGTAGAATGCAATGTGCACACTATGAGTAGCATAGCATATGCAAATTATTTCAATGTGTCCACCTAGAACAACATGTGCAAGAGGGGGCATATGTGCTAATATTGCAATGTATTTGGGATTAGTGTATGGCTAGGAATTGATATATATACTTGCACCATGAGTCATATACACTCATTGGGTGGTGTTTGCATCGATTAGCACATGCATGGATAATGAGATATTTTCATTTCACAATTTTTGCATATATACTTAGAGTGAAATATGTATAGAAGAATAGCTTAAGGCTTATTTTGGAGCACAAAAGTTTATGCTAATAAAATTAGCTAAGTGATGGTGCAATAAGACAAGCACTTTTCACTTACTAATGAGGTAGATTGTGATTACTTGGAGGATGTTTAGTAGATATTATGGATTTCAATCCATGAACATACTATATATTATCAATCCTAAAACCTGGAGGGCTCGTCAGAGTAGTTAGTCAATATTAGTGATGTTCCTTACACAAGGCTATCTAGAGTTTGTTCAAACACACTGTTACATCATTGGTAGGAATAACTAGTTGATAGAGAGATACATGCCAAACAAGATCTAATAGTAATTTGGCTTGTGAAAGTGGGTGTCGACAAATGGAGAGCATGTGTTTTCATGTGTGGCTAGGGAGGATAGTGAGTGAGGACTAGGCACTAACCTAGGTATGTATTAGTTGGAGGCACTTGGCAAGGCTACCATGGGACCCTCACAAGGATATAGAAGACATAGGCACCACCACAAATTATAAGGTTTGGTAATGCAAAGGAGGATACCATGACTAACTATTCCATGTCTGGTGGAGGCACATGATCAAATTAGGGCTACATGGGAGGAGATCATGGTGGAGGGAAAACAACACCAATGCTAGAAAATTGATAAGGTTAGAGCAAGATCAAGCCCAGGCGTAGGAGAAAACTAAGGTAGATGATATTCAAGTGAGGCTATCCACAAGCTTCTTTGAGCAAGATTATTTTTAGATGGAGTGTGATTAGGCAAGGGGTGAGCGAAACTAGGCCCAAGCAGAGAGGGACAACCTATAAGTCAAGTGGGATAGGGTAGTGATAGAGAGATGGGATGCAAGTATAATTACAACAAACCTATTATGTTGTGCAAAGACTTTATGGTGAGTGGGATCAGGCACGAGCATTGTTAGCACCCTTGGAGTTTCATGGGTGGTGGCTAACATGGATAGGATGGGAGGAGAGACAACACAAACGCTATGTAAGGTGTAGTATTACATGTCACTTTATGAGCACACGGTGTTGAACAATTAGATGACACCCTTGTATGCTAAGAGGACAACTTCTAGGACCAATAGGTTGGATAGGTTTGATCAATTTGTATTAGTTATGTAGCCATCATCCAGGGGACCAAATGGAAGGTCTCAAGGTGACAGTGCTAGCTAGAACTAGTGGGGATTATGCTCAAATTTTCATTATTTTTATAGACCATCATAATATGTATTCATTTTTTATATGTACATGTTGACTCTAATGCTTTGTGAAGCCCAATGTACTCAATTTTGATATGTATATAGATGAGACAATTTATACCATGATTTTGAGTTTATGATAAGCATGATTTTATGGATACATATGTCTATGATTTATGATTAATTGTTGAAGCATGGATATGATGCATGCATTTATAATAGATGTATATTCATGTTTATGATGTTGAATTATGATTACATGTAGTTATGTTATATATGATTTGATGAGATGTTGATGGTATTTATGATAATGCATATTTTTATTATGATGCAGGATGACGATGTAAAATGCATATGTGATTTGATGAGTATATGTATGATAAAGTAATCCTTATATGGAATTCATGATGTATTTAAATCTATATGATGGTTGTTAGTGTATTTTTTTATTTTCCTTATGTTAGGGGTATTTATTTTTTCCTACACATATTATTTAAGCTTGCTTAGATTGATTAGGTGTGGTTAATATGAGGACTAGTGGCGAAATACATCAGCTACATGTGTCACTCTCTCTCACACATGGATAGTTGAGTTACACACCCTCTTTTGGTTTGTTGTGCCACTTCTCATAACCACTATTCTATCCCTACCTGAGTAGGTTATGGGGTAGTTGGGTTTCTCACCCTCTTTTGGATTTATGTGCCACCTCTCATAACCTCTCTTTTGTCTTCACTTGAGGAGGTTATGCCACATGTTTTGGTATTTACCAAGTAAAACCTCCCACCTTTTATGGGTAGTAGGAGTTAATGCACCTCTTGGATGTATATGCCTTATTTTTACTATATATACAACACTCTACTTGCACCTTCACTAGTTCGGTGATAGCTTGGTGAGAGTATCGAGAGTATTCTCAAATTTCTCTTTCTTTGTCTCTATTTTCTCTCTTTCAAATATCTTTCTCCATTCCATTATTTTAATGTTCAATCATTTGTTGACTGAAGTGCATGTGATCTATGACCGAAATCATATCCTGGCTCGATTCTCACTTCTCAAAGAATATAATAACGGTAATTTATAATTGATGTATGTCAAATATATTAATAATGATAATGTATGCATGATATTGTGTCATGTGATGAATGTAATGACAAATATTTTTGTGATCGTGACATAACTAAGAGGAAAGTGAGGATGATATAATAAAATAGTTGGATTAGAAAAGTAAATGAATTAATGCATCTAACTAATCATTTTCACAAGTTGTATCATAGTATAAAAGCTAAACACAGGCAATGGATGATGGAGAATGGCTAAAAGACATAGATATGGATATGTGGCTTAGTTAATGAATGATTGGATTTTTGAATATAGTT
Source organism: Sequoia sempervirens (assembly GCA_007258455.2). Classification (NCBI taxonomy): domain Eukaryota; kingdom Viridiplantae; phylum Streptophyta; class Pinopsida; order Cupressales; family Cupressaceae; genus Sequoia; species Sequoia sempervirens. The sequence continues at coordinate 12,772 of VDFB02043629.1, forward strand.
ATTATGTTAACATGTGGCGAACAACCTCAATTTTATGTATTAGCAAATATTATGCACATGAGTATAAAGACCGAGGTGATGATGTGTCTAATACATGAAGAACTTTCAAGCATATAACAAACAAGAGGTTCCTACAACACATCACAAGGAATTTGAAGACCTTGGTGGGTCCTATGATGGGACAACCAACAAACAAAATGATTCTTTAGCACATCACAAAGCATTTGATTGCCATAGTGGTTCTTGAGATGGGAAATCTAATAGACATAAAATAATAGACCATGCCTTGATGTATACTAGTTAAAACACACCATGGTATATAATGATCTTTATGGCCTCAAGTAGGTAGGGTATGAAAGAAACTCAAGTAAGCAAAATAAAATTCCTACACCAACCTAAGTAGTGAAGATAGTATAATTTTTTCAATTAAACACTTAATAGTTACAAATATAGATGCGCATTCATTTAACTTAATCAAATATGCAAGAAAAAGAATAACCACAACACAATATATATATACTTGGGGAAAATCCTTTCGAGAGAAATCCGACACTCCAAAAACCCAACTCTTTGTATTATTAGTAACCTGAAAGATGTTACAATACAACAAAAATCTAAGCTTATTCAAGAGTATTCAGTTGCAACAAGAATTTTTGAGTGATTTCAACAGCATATAGTATCTTTAAAATCTTCAAACCTATACTACATTGCAAAATTATTGAGTACCAAATATATGTAACTCGATGAGAGAAGATGGATGCCTATGATTACCACATGACATTGATCCAATGCCTACATGCATTTCTTGAGTCTCTTTGGCATGCACAACACTTGCATGGATGCAACAACCTTGCATGAAGTGCAGTGTCATAAACATGACCCAAATAATTTGATCTTTTTCCATTTTTAATGCCTATCTCCTCATGAATAGGACCCCTCATACGTGCAATGTGCCTACATGTATGAAAACACATTACATGCATAGGCACCGCCATTACATGGGGCCGCATATCATAGTTTGGCATAACTTGACTATTGCACCATCATAAATTGTCATAGCAACTTTTCATAACCCATCATAGACTTAACACTTACAACTTAAGACAAAATCCATAAAATTGGCTTCCAATGGGGTCCACCAAGTGATACACCTACTTCTACAAATCTAGCTTGCATTTCATACACATTAGCTCCATGTAGAATTCCACCTCACCTAATAGTTCCCACAAAGTGATACAAAATATTAGATAAATATACTTAGGATAAAATGAATAATTATTCCATTCAAAAAATTCTAGGACTTGCAAAGGTTGATACACCATGATCCCAATATGGTATGGGTCAAAAGATAAACAAAATTTCAAAAATCAATGGTCGATTGACATACAAATGTGTTACCTCTTTCCAAGGTGTTGAGTAAGGATTAAGATGATGATGGCTAATATGAGGAATGATATATCTTGCAAGGAAAAGGATGGGAAGGGAGTGTTGCAATGGAAAATAATGTGACTACTACATGTTATCAAGATTGAATTAGAGAATTTTAGTTCTAGCACTTAAGATTGATGTTTTATATGTCTAGTTTGCAAGTTGAGACCTACATGATGTTGTCATTGTTGCAAGGTTGTAAAGTTCAAGGATAAGGATAGCACAAAAGCTTAGTTTTAGGAGAAGGTAAAAGCTTTGTTTTAGGATAATGTATAAGCTTAACTTGAGGGATAGTGTATAAAGCTTGAGTTTAGAGATTACATGTAAAGTTTAGGATTACGATAGTTTGCAAGATCAATTTTAGGATAGTGTGTGAAGCTTAGGATTAGGGAATCCATCCTAGGTATTAACTGAGCAAGAAGTAATGTATCAAAAACATTTCTCAAATTAGGATACAATTTCCTAAGCCTAATACAGAATAAGGTATCTTGCAAGGTACAAAATACATGATTGATATAGACAATGTCACATGGGGAAAATTTACAGTACAAAGATGGATATGATAGGTGAGTTTATGATAGCATGAATGGTGTTGGGACTTCAATAAGGCTTGTATTTTCCAAATATTATATAAAAATTAGAGGACCAAGGCAAGGACAAACTACGTTGTAGAGAGGTTGGTATACTAAAACCAATATAAGAAAAGCCTACCCACATTCATGTGCAATAGTAGGCTAGGTTTAGTATGTTGGAGAGGATAGCTTGATGGTTCAAGGCAATGGAAAAATCACAAAATGGATCAAGGGAGGTTGATGATTTTGTTCATGCAATGGGGATGGATGGGTGAAAGAAAAATATATAAAAGATAAAATAGCTAGTTTATTACACACGATGCTTGCAAGTAGGTTTTCACCATACTTGTCCAAGGTGCCACAAGGAGTGGTTTTCACTAGAGGACAATTCTTCTCTTTACCTTTTTGATTATTTTTTATTTCTTAATATTTTTCAATTGTTTTAAAATTATTGTATTTTTCTAATTGGGTCATTCCATGGAATAAGCATGGAATCACTTGAGGTGCACTATGTTAGTGGGTTTTTCAAACTCTTGATCATCAAGTGTGGCTAAATGATAAGCATTGGATCCAGATTTAGCAATGATTATATATGGTCCTAACCAATTGGGTTCAAAATTCACTTTCGTGTGTTAGTCCTAAAGGTTCCTTTGATTTTCCTTGAGTATAAGGTCACTAATTTCAAACTCTTGAAATTTGATTTTCTTGTTGTAACTATGATAAGGACAATTCTAATAGGAATGAAAATGATTTAAGGCATTGAAGCATCATTCATCAAGTAGCTCCAGTGCATCTAGACATGCAATGAATGTAGTTTAATTTCAATTGGTAAGATAGGTTCAAAGTTTAAGATTAGAGAATATGGATTTGCACCAATGGGTGTGTGGATACTAGTGTGATAAGCCCTAGGACAAGATTAAGTTGGATGTACCAATCATGACCAGCATTAGGAAAATATTCTTAAGAATTTTGAGAAAGTTCATGTTAGATTCCTTCACTTAACTGTTACTTTGGGGGTAATATGGAGTGGACTAATGATGGATATAGAAATGCTCACAAAGAGTGAGGAGGTCATGATTTTTGAAGGATTTACTATTGTTGATGACAATGGTGGTAGCAATACAATAACAATAAATAATTTAATAGAGAGTGAATTTGGATATTTTTGGCCTATAGTGTAGGCAAAGGGAATAAATTTGACACATTCAATAAATTACTTAGTGGTAGCTATAATATATTTGTGACCACTAGATGAGGATAGATGAATCTTACCAACAATATTGAGGCCCCATTGTGAAAATGGCCAAGGAGTAGTAATAGGTTGCAATGCTTGTGATGGTGTGTGAACTAGATCTCCATGTTTTTGATAGGCTAAATAATCTTTGATGTATTGACATGCATCATGTTATATTATAGGCTAGTAATAACCTATTCTCAAGATCTTCTTTGCCAGGACCATACCACTAGTGTAGGCATTGTAGATATTGTTATGAACTTATTTGAGTGTGAGAAGAGCCTCTTTCAATTTTAGGCATCATGGCAGGGTACCATCAAATCTCTTTCAATGTAATATGTTGCCTAGGATTATGAAGCAGGATGACTGTTAGATAATAGTTTTGCATTGGGCGTGTGATAGGTTAGGTGGTATATTTGGTCATAGAGGTAGGCATAAATATCATTTTATCGAGGAGAATGGGGATAAACAATATCAAATACAAGCTTAGTGTCAAGGACATCAAATGCAGGAACTAGCAGGTGTTTGACCAAGAATTCATAGTGGTGATTATTTTATGGCATGGCGAGGAGGAACCTAATGGTGACCATGATATCTATTGCTCTATTGTTAAGGTGAGGTACCTACTCAAATTGGATGGATGTGGAATATTCTTTGAAGTTATCAACTATCCATTTTTCATCCTTGGTTTGATACTCACTATTGAACTATTTGATTATGAGTTAGGAATCTCCATAGACTAGGAGATGTTGGACATTCCATTAGATTATTGCTTTGAGACCCATGATTTTGGCATCATATTTTGCAATTTTGTTGGTACACTAAAAAACTAATATGGATACTTTTGGTATGAGATTTCCCTATAGAGTGATAAATATGATTTTGACACCTAATCCATGATATTTGTAGGAACCATCAAAGTAAAAATTCCAAGTTGATGAATCACCAAGAGTGAAAATGGACTCGTCAGAAAACTCCACAATCAATGAATGAATATTTATGAGAGGTGCTTCTACCAATCGATCTTCCATTACATATCCCTTAATTACTTTCATGTATTCATAGTCAATTTTGAACTCACTCAACAATATGACCCACTGAGTCATGCAACATGTGAGAGAAGTCTTGGGTAGAAGGTACTTGATTGGGTCACTTTTTGTATTAGCTTGGTTTTATGGCTTGGCATGTAGTGTCAAAGCTTATGTAGGATAAAGAAAACAAATAAACACACTTTTTCCATGGGAGTGTAATAAATATCATAGCCCACTAAGGTTATGTTGATATAGTATATGACACAGTCATAGCCTTCACTATCTCATTATGTTAAAATTGCCCCTAGGGTGACTGATACTACTGATATGTAAAAAAGTAATGGATTTATTGGGATAGGCTCCATAAGGAATGGTACTGGGGTGAGATACTCCTTGGTTTTATCAAATTATTTCTAATAATATTTGAATCCTTATGAAAGTTGTTATTATTCTTAAGTGGGAGAATGGTTGTTGCTTATCTTCATCAGTAGATTGTCCACACATTCTTCCATGATGTCATAAAGCATGTTGTGAAAGATTATCATAATTGTCCACTGACATGTTGCCCCTATGTATTTTTCAACCCAAATGGCATTAACTAATAAAAAATGTTTCCCAAGGTGTGGTGAAATTTATTTTATGCAGATCTTCAAGGGTGATCCAAATCTAATTATAGTAAAACAAAATCCATGAGGGAAAGTATCTCATGTATTTTTGTAAGGTCAATGGTGTTGCTAATGTTTGGAAGTGGAAAGTCATCCTTAGGACATGCTTTGTTGAGGTCTCTAACTTTTTTTCAAATCTAGAATCATTTGGTTTTCTTATTAAAATGGACTATTTTGGAGATCTATTCAAGATAGGCGATGAGACATATAAATTCAACCTCCATCAATCTCTATAATTATTACTTAATCAGTGGGGAAATTGGAGGGTGCACCTTTTAGAGTTTCTATTCTACTAGCTTTACATTGAGATACACCACAAGATGGTGAACCATAAGAGAACCTAGTCCAAACTTGGTATGTCTACATATGACTAGGAAAAGATGTTTGTATTGTTCTTGAGGAGGGTACTGATTGTGTCCTATTCTATTGATATCAAGTTTATTGCAATGTAAGAGATCTTTAGATCAAATTCTATACATAGATTCACTTCCTATGTATCCTCAACCAAAATTTATGATGTCTTCCCACTATGATGATACCATGGGAAGGTGAAGTTCCTCGTCTATCAACACCTCAAAGAGGTTTTCATTGATAGATATGCCATTTTTCTTTCTCGTTCTATGTTTTATGGTACCTCATAGAGGTTTTCACAAGGGGACTTTGATTTTTTTTTTCATGAATAAGGAACTCATGATTTTCCCCAAGTATGCTACTACATGTAGGTTTATGTTAAACCTTTTTTATGATCATTAGTTAGTATGTCATTGCAAAGTCCCATGAATTTGATAATAACTTTATTATTTTGAAATGTATTGAGATACACCAGGTCTTGTTGGCTTAGGAGTAAGTTCAGGGTGGGTAAGGTGCAGGTCAATAGTGTAATTGAATGCTTCATGAAACAGGTCAATAGCTAGAGAGGGTTCTTATATAATTGTAGAAGCATCAGTGATATCATAGGATTCCTTATTGAGTGACATATATCCTACTTCGTGAGTATCATGATTAACCTTGATGATAATGGGCTCAAGGATACCCTGCTCATGTTGACCTAGGTCTTTGCCTTTATAACCCATGTTTTTACACATGTGAAGTGTGATATTTGTTGTTATAAAATCATGGTGCATATTCCTCATCTTTCTATAGCGAAGAAATAATATTAATTTTAATGTTCTCATCAACTAAAGATCCATGCTATATCATTTTTGTGGAACCATATTACATAACATTGGTTATTTTCTTGGTCCAAGGATGGGGTTTCTAATGAGAGTGTGGGGATAGAGGGATCTTTCTGACATGAAAAACATTATACAAATTTATTCCACATATGTGCTAATGATATTTACTTGTATTTTAGGAGTGAGATCATAGGATGTGATTCTAAGGAGGCAAGATCAATGTATGAAGAAATGGTGTGGTTATGGAGGAGTTGATGATATTGATGCCAGGGTAATGATAGGATCTATGATAGGGAACTTCCAACTTTTGACAATACTAAAAGGGATGAGGATCCGTGGAAATAATGATTTATATGCCTTTGTAGGGGAATTTTAAGTACTGATAGTAGGTGGATGGAATGGCCTACGTGGTGTGGATCCATGGGAAAA
>VDFB02043630.1:0-27344 GCA_007258455.2 Sequoia sempervirens
ATCTCTCCATATGAAGTTCATTGCTCACTTTGTCATTTTCATTTGATACACTAACATCCTCAAAAGCATTTGCTAAATCAGTAAATTCCTTTGTCTCATCATCATGGAAGCTTGTATCAAGATCACCCTTACTTGCCAAAGAAGTAAGAGCAAGTGTACCATAGTACTGTTAATCACGTATCTCTTCTTCAAAAAGAAAAATTCAATTCATATCCCTCATCAACTCTTGGATTAGAGAACTTGGAATCCCACCGTCCTTCACATCACACTCATTGCTTGAAGGGAAAATATCATCAACACAACTTGAACTGAGATGATCATTCAGGAAATGATCTACATCATTGCAACCTTCATCTAATATAGAAAAATGGTGCTCTATTTCTATATTTTCAGAACAAATAGAAGAAACTTCATATGTTTCATTCATTTCATCATGACTATTATGGTTGCATTTTTCATCTGGATTTGCTTTCTCTATGGGTTGATCAGAAAAAAAATCTTCATCACCACATGATGCATCATCATTATCTTCTGCTATACCATCCACCTCTATTTGATCAAGTCTAGAAAATGTACCATCATGTAAGCTAGTTAAAAAACTACTTCCAAGTTACTCTATCATTTCTCCAATCACTGAAATCTATTAATATAAACACTTAAGGCTAGGGGGCTTCAAATTAGTTGGCATGGTACTCAAACCTAGCTCATAATTCTCACATAATAAATAGATGCAAAATGATTCATCGGGTCTTTCTACTCTAGTATAGCAAACAAAAATTCCATGAATCTATCATGAAATTCATCAGGGAATTCATCCTCAAATCTCTTTATATCACATAGTGCATCAATAGGTGACATGGATTCAACTTTTCTCTCACATTGCTCTTCAAATTCTTCTTGGATATGCAAATGTCTATTGTCTAACAAGCACACATTTTCTGTTGATATTCCTTCAAAATGATCAATGAAAAGTATTCTAAACCCATTCCATGAACATATGGAATGACTTGGAAAGCTAGAAAACTAGTGTTATGCAACATTTTCTAAAGTTCTCACAAACAACTTCATGATAGCATCCTCATGATCTATTTGATAATCATCTATCAAATTAATAAAACTTTGTAAATGTTGTGATGCTAATTCAAAATTCTCACCATTGAACCTTGGTATTTTATCTATGATTTTAGATGGAATAACATTTGGGTAACCATTAATTCCATTGAAATCAAGGGGTCTATATCTTTCAATGTTAAAACCTTTTTGAAAAATTGGTTGGGGTTGATCACAAACTATGGTTACACTAGTAACCATACAAGGATGCATACATTGGTGCATTTTGGCATGCCTTTTCAAACTTCAAATATCAACTCTATAGTTGATCATTCACTACCCTATGTCTAGCTTTCATCATGACCTCAAAATACCACAATGCATAAATCAAATGCATCTAAGCCTAAGATCTATTTAGTGGGAAAATTTAAAAACAAGCATACTTCTCCAACATAACACATGATGTAAATTATAATTCAGAAGTATGCAAACTCAATTTTACTATTCTTTCCCTTTCTTAGTGCTATCTCACTCAATAAGGAACAAAATTTCTTCAATACCTTCAAATATGGTTTTCACACACAAATTTCTTGAAAACCAAAAGTGAAGAATACCTGGATATGTTGCAACTACTGCAAATTCTTCTTCCTAACTGGAAATATTTGTAGATCTAAAACTTTTCTTCACATCTTCAATGACAAAGTTGCCACCTCTCTTCATAGAGGACTGAACTTCAAGCATTATGAAGCTCTTTCAAATATAAATCTCCTTCTGAGTTCCTTTCACCAACAAAGCACCACAGATCATGAAACTTTCAGGTTCACTGCAACAATTTCTTTCTCTAGGTATGAATTCCTTCAATATTTGTACAAAATATTCAGATTAGCAAATAATTGACTCTATGAAATATTAGTAAACAACTAGAGATTCAAAGTTTTCCCCAATGGAGTCGCTAATCTGTTGGTGTTTCCAAATCAATAGATCAAATGAGTCCTAAAGAATAACCAATTTCTTATACTCAGACTCAAAGATGGATTTGGCCACCTCAAAAGATTCAGTCAAAGACTGAAATCTCCTACACTTCTGGCTCTACAAGACCAAGGGGGGCTCCCTTCATAATTCCTAAAGACTTATTTCAATTATGCACAGACATTTCATTTCAAAGCAGATAATTCCCAATGACAATATACCAAGGAAGGCATTGACAACTTCAAATTTGGCTATATTTTTGGTATCTCAACACTTACTCAGCAATTGGGAAGCATAATTCAACATTAAACCTCAACCCAACAATAAATATTAAAATGATTTTGAATTTATAAATTGTTTCTAAAATACATTGAGTTGAATGACAAATCAATGCCTAATTCTGGGCCATGGAGACAAATATATAATCATAAAGAAAACTCACTAGCAAATAAACTTCAACCAATGGATTTAAAATTGCTAATGCTTTACACTAACATACCCACTCTTGTTGTCATCCAAGTTCTTCTTTTAAAGATCCAATCTTTGCACACTTGAAATCACAATCATCTACCCAAAGTAATTCTAACTACTTTGAAATTGAACCATGAACACACAACACAATCGTGGAAATTGAGATGACAAATTCAACATACTTTGTATATTAAATTCATATGAATTAAAAGTGTACAACTGAGGACAATTTGATGATAGTCATGCTAAGGTTTGCAGCAAACCGATGATATTTACCATGAAATTGAGACATTACAATCACATATTCTGTTTGTGACTCAGACTCAACATTTTCTATGTACCCAACCCCATACAAGAATTCATAACCCTTTACAATGAGAAAAGAATGAGAAGATATAGAAGGAAAAATAGCCCCAAAATTAATTTGTTGAAAACACCTGTAAGCTTCATCCTCTGTTAATCAACAACAAGAAGTTGGGAAAATCCTCTCTTCTCTCTTCCTTTGCAATAACAAAATTTTCCTCTGTATTTTTCTTACCTTCACCTTTGTTCTACAATAGAAAATTCACCTTTCCGTGAAAAATATTCATCCCATCTTCCATTTACCCTACAGTTGAGAAAATTAGTTCTTCCCTCATAAAAATCCCTTTTACTTTGCCCTTTGTTTGCTACACTTTATAATTTCACTTCCTAGCCAATAGATTTTTCTCACTTTTATAATAGAGCCTTTAATAATATGTTTGCATCAGGAAAAATATTTAACCCATCCTTCACTAAAGAATATTAAAATATCAGTGTAGACATTGATTTATTTAAAATATATTGTGGTGCACAATATTTTCACCTATATTAAAATCTTTTTGCTTTTAAGATTTTCCCTTGGGCAATTGAAAAATTACCCGCATCGTTTGCATTCATTTATTCTCACCAAAGTTTTACTTTGCACTTCATTTTTAAAGTCTTTGCCATTTTATGAAAAATGAAAGCTTTTAAAAAAATCATTTTATTGGGCAAACAAAAGAAATTTACCTGTGCCCTTAAAATTCTCACATCATTTAAAATATTTGATGAAGATTTTAAAACTTTTTAATGTCAGGCCCCTTTTTAAAACCTTTGCTCGAGCTCATTGCCTTCACCATATATTAAACACCCTTTACCCTTTTAATTTTTATGGGCCCACCAAACCATGTGGTGAAATCTCGCACAACCCGCAACACTCCCCCTGACATCACCCTTAGTCTTGTGGGGCTCATGGGCGACAGTCCCAATGCACCCACAATGCTAGATACATCCTGGTCATTCGTTCCTTGCTTTGCCCTAATTTCATCCTTCAACCTCTTTTCATTTGTTCTACAATTCTTCGATCATGGTGGTTCCTTCAACAATATCTTGTACCTATGTAAAAATTTCCTTTGCAATATTAGACGGACCTCCCTTATGTCAGCATGATGACACCCTTCTAATACCAACATCTCCATGTCTCTACTTTTGAATAGAATTTCCTCAAATGATTTTGATCATTTTCACTGTGTTAAATTTCCTTGCAATGTCAAAGCGGCCACTTTCAGCTAGTTAGATGGCGACTTCAAGCATCATTAACATTTCTTACTCTCAGTGCCTAACACCTTACAATGTTATCTTCGAGCCTTTTGTGGATACAGTGACTCATCCTCATCTTGCCATGGTTTTGCCTTATAATAGTGATTGAGCCAAGAACAATAAAATGCGAGTGCCTCTGCTAAAGAGGGCTTCCTCAAATGATTTGATGCATTTTACTTTGCCCAAATTGCTCATGTGCAAAACAAATATGTGCCAAATTTATGCAAAGAACAAAGATAATTCTTGTAGCCATTTCTTGACCCTGCGTTAAACCTTCATTTGTAATATCCAACTGACCCATTTTAGTTGTTTCAATGGCCGCCCCACTATTTGCAGCAAGCATATCTCCTTATATCCATGCCACACATCACAGTAGAGGGTTCAAGCCTCCCTAAGACATGATGAGGTGTTCACCAGATCCCTCCTTTGTGAAAGATATCTGGAAACTTAAACTTTGCAATTTCAATCATCTTGAGTTAAACTTGTGTTTTGTATCAATATAGATACATTTCCATTAAGTCCTCCATGACTCTCTGGCAATGCTGCTAGCATTGTGTTTTACCACTTCCTGCTAGACCAACCACTTCTATCACTGCACCAAAAGGAATACCTCCACATAAATCATTATCTAGACCACTTAAATGTGTTTGAAAATGGTCATGTGATGGCTCATTTATGATGTGATCCTTCATGACTGAAAGAAAAGTGCGGCAAGGAGGGCATGCAATTTTGCTAATTTGAGTTACCTCTATAGATAGTGAATCTAGTGACACGTCTAATAGCTCCATTAGTTTCAACTCTATTTTACACAAGGCATCATTTGTCTTAGGAATATAATAGAAAACAAGCATATATCTATGTATGTATATGTTTCGAGCATTGTATCTTTATCTAATTTTCTCACAAGAAGCCTCCTGCAGTTGATTCAACACATCCACTTGGTGCATATTCCATGCATTGATCTCAATCCATGAGATAACATTTCATTGAGGTTTCATGTCAAACATTTTCTATATGCAATGCTTCCACATTTGCATGCATATTCTGCTTTTGCTTCAAACAAGTTTCATCCTTAATTGACCTAAGACAACTTTTGAATGCATTTGGAATGAAAATTTGAAATGGGTTGTCATTAACATTTGCTTTCAGACATTTTTGCACAATGATAAAAAAATGGCCAAGTGGGCTTTGGAATCGCTCTAGAAAACTAGTCAAACAACCTCTTGGGGCCATGAAAATGTACAAGCATGCATAAATTTGACCCAAGAACATAGTGCAACAAATGAATTGGAGAAATAGATCTCGAGGTGAAAGATAGTAACCAAAAAAGTTGCTCAATCAGACTTTTTCTGCAACTACACTTGTTCAAAACCAATTAGAGGTTGGCAAGTCACCAATTCGAAAAAATATCAAACCATCTCTTGGGAAGCTACCAATGGAAACAAAAGCTTATTTAGGTTGATTGAGCATGTGTACAAGATGGATTTTCTTCAATCATCATTCTTCACGAGATATTAGGGGTGAAAGTTGACCACCTTGAAATAATTCAAAAATGCAGATGTAAAAACAAAACAAACTGCATTTGCTTTTGATCTCAAAAAAATATCAAATCTAATCATGAGGCTCTAAAACCGGACTAGGGAGCATATGAATGTGGGGATAATTCAAGACAACAATCCATTTTTCTTGACGATCATTCAACTATGAAATATCAGCTTGAATAGGAGGCCACCTCGCAAAACTGAGAGTTCACAATCAACAAAATAGTTCCAGAACCCTCCAGCTTTGCTTATCAAAACCCTATCAAAACTCATCATGGGAAGCTAAAAATTGACATGCATATTACCATATGTCAACTAAATATTCTCACCAAGGGCTTTGGCATGAAAATCAACTAGCTCTAAATTATGACCCTACAAAGTAGGTCACTTGGGCAGATTTTTTAGGGGTATTTTTGAGTGTGTAGAGGAAAAATTTCAACATGGGCACTTCAAGTTTGAAAAATTTGACAGTGCCACCAATGGATATGACTGGGGATGTATTCCCCCTATGGACATAGCAAGAATCAAGATCTCTGGGGAGTAGACCAAATGTCGAGCCCATTAGGCGCTCTAAAACTACTCCTTTATTGAACATACCCAAGTGTTCTTCATCCCTTTTGATGTAGAATTTGCTTCCAAATATTTTGAGATGTTTGCCTAAAATTGGTCTTCCTTTCCATAGTTTATATGGTCTTTTAACAGTCTTTGGTCTAATTTGAGCTCTGTTCAAAATATAAATTGCAGTCTGCATTGTTTCTCTCCAGTACATATCTAACAACTTTGTTTGACTTAACATTATTTTGGCCATCTCTTGTACAATCTAGTTCTTCCTCTTAGTAAATCCATTTTGCTAAGGAGTTATTGGAGCAAAAAATTATCTCTGGATCCCATGCAACTCATAAAATTCATTATACTTGTCAAAAGTGAATTCTCCAACTTTGTTTGATCTAAGAGACTTGATTGTCCTTCCAATTTCATTCTCGACCATTGCCTTAAATGCCTTAAATTTCCCAAAATCTTCTAATATTTCTTTCAAAAAATTAATTCAAGTCATTCTAGAATAATCATCAATAAGCATCATAAAATACCTACCACCTTGAATGGTTTTTGTCCTCATTGGTCTGCATAGATCTGTATGAATAAGATCCAATTGCTCTTTTGTAGAATATTCCTTAGTAGGAAACTTGGTCCTTGTCTATTTTCCCTCGTGACATGGTTTGCAACTAGTAGACCGAGGCTTCTTGATCTTTTACATGTCTTTGACCACTCCTTTTGAACTAATCCTCACAATATCATCAAAGTTGGTATGTCCCAACCTTTTGTGCCAAATTCAACTCTCTTCTCTATGTATTGCAAAACACTTTTTTCCATTTACCTCACTAAGATGATATATATCACTGTCAGTCCTGCTTCCTTCTATAACTAGCTCATCGATATTGGTTTTTTTGATTTCATAACCTTTAGCACTAAATGAGAGCTTGTAACCTTTATCACACGTTTGAATTACACTCAAAAGATTAATTTTAGCAACTAAATTGTTTCCAAGAGTTACAAATCCTCCATCAAACTTATTGAACTGCATGAACTTGCTCTTATCTCTAGTCATGTGACTTGAGCATCTGTTTTCAATGATCCATAGATTCTTCTTCTTTTGTGCATGTAGCGTAGTCTAAGCCACCATGGATTTCTTTGATATTTTCTCCTCTGGTTTCTTCTTCCAAACCTTATCTGTTTTATTATTCTAACCTTCTAACTTATTTCCCTTTCTTTTTGGTATAGGAGATCTCACAAAATTGCTTCTATAGTTTCTAGAAATATGCCCAAAATTATTTTATTTGTGGTCTAAATAATATTGGAACTATATGAAGGTGCAAATTCATTTATGCTAACAAGATTATTTCTTGTTGGATCCTTTCTACAATTTACAACCTTATGACCAAAATGATTGCAATTCAAATAGTAATCGAAAAAAGAATGATTGAACTTGGAATTGTATCCTTGTCCTCTTAATGCTTGTCTTCTTGATCTTTTGTTCTGAATTTACACTTGGATGAAACCATCATTCAACACCTTACTTTCATTTTAAATGTTGCAACTTTTCCAGACTTTAAACTTTCAGAACCGTTCTCTTCTAGATTCTCAACAATAGAATTCATAGGCTACTCAATCACCTTATTCATTTGTATATCAATAAAACCAAGGATGGTTTTGATATGCGATGATATTTGGATTTCTATTATCTAATCCAAGATCTTTGTGCTCTTCCAAAACTTTAACTTCAACTGATAATTTACCTTTTCAAGGTCTTTCCTAAGTGACACAATCTTTACTTCAAGTTTTTCACAGTTCCTATCTCTTGATAGCAATCTTTCAGTCAAAACTTATTCAATCCTCTTTGCCTCTGCCACTTGAATCTTTTGGTCAATGACCATATTATCCACTTTCTCAAGATTTTGAGATAATTTGTCTTTAATTTCACTTCTTCTATAATTCTTTTCTTCATCCTTATAATTTCTTTGCCAACACAGAGAAATTCTTCCACAAGGTCCACTTCATCATCATCATCAATTCTGCATCTTCTTTAGAGGTTTCCATAGACATGAAGAGATATTTTTCTCCTTCATTCTTGAAAGTGGCTTGATCATAATCATCAAATGAGTAACCTTCAACATTGATAAATAAATTCTTTTGAACCTTTTTCCCTTTTGAAAATGAATTCTTCTTATTGTTGCTACAATATTGTATGGACAATTAGCCATGAAATGTCCTACTTCACTGCAATTAAAACATTTGAAAGGAAACTTACCTTTATACTTTATGAAACCTCTCTATAAATTTTTTACAATGTTTTATTCCTTTGGATCTAATCCATCATCTAAATAAGGATCAAATTGCTTCCTAGGCACTTTGAATGTTGCCTCTTTCCTTATAAATTTGTCATTCTCAATTCTCATTTTATAGGAAGTAAAAATTCCATATAGCTTATCCATAGTTAGGGTATTCAAATCTTTAGCTTCTTCAACAATAGAAACCTTTGCAAAACTTTTAGGGAAGGGATTTGAGTATCTTTTTCATAATTATACCTTCTTTTAATTCTTCACCAAGACCTCTAATAGAGTTTACAACCTCATCAACCCAAAGCAAGAATGTGGCAATGCTTTTTTCTTCCTTCACTTTCAAACTTTCAAATTGACCTCGATGAGTTTGAAGATTTTCTTGTTTGACCTTGTCATCACCTTCATAGATATTGTGTAACTTACTCCATACTTCCTTCACTGTCCTGCAATGTATGCTATTCACAAACTCAAAGTTAGATAAACCACATAAAATAGCATTTCTTAATTTTACATTATTTTCACAAGCCTTCTTTCCAGTTTAATCTCTTGGAGGACTTTTAGGTATCTCATATCCATCCATAAAAAAATTCCAAAATCCAAATCCTAGGGCCATCAAATATGCTTCCATCCTTACTTTCCAAAAAACAAAATTGGTTCCATCAAAAAGTGGTGCCTTGTTTGTGGATAATCCTTCTTGAGCCATTGAGTGTTCCATCCCCAATATACCTCAAGCTATTAATATTTAACAAATGAACTTAGCTCTAATACCAATTGAAGGGTAAACAATATACTAGGGGGTGAATCAATATATCAAATCTATTTAAAACTCTTTAATTCAACATTCATCATTAATAAACATCAAAGCAACAATCATTAATATAGAAACACAGATGAACGCATTCACATAATGAGCATCATATATATGTGGAAACTTAGAATGGGAAAAACCATGGTGAGAAGAGTTGCTTGGAGCTACTATCCAAATCTAGCCTCACAGACATAATGAATAACTTACAATCATAAAGTAGGCACCAACCTACTGGAGACATAAATCCCCAATTGTATTTGTAGGCACCAACCTATTGGAGACACCAACTCAATAGGCAAGACACCAGTCCTACTAGATTACAGAGATATGATTTGTGAATCTTCAATGTTGGTTACATAGCTTACACTTGGTCTAATAAACCTTTAGACACACTCCTACATAGCATATGCTCTTGTGATGATGGCACACAATTATTGAGATCCAATTCTCATTGCATCACCTAAATATAACCCACACACTTCTTTTCACATATAATGATGATTCATCATTATATAAAATTCAGACATAAATATATACATTTTGATACATTAACAATGTTTCATGTCAACTAATAATCCCTTAACACCATCCACAATTAACCAAGTTGGCTAAGAATGGACCTAATTCAAATTGACATGAAGTGTGTAGCAGGTCGGTCCTAAATCAAATTTGTTGTTGCTGATAATACATGATGTTGTGTGATTCCTTTAGAGATCTTAACTTTGACCTATTTGAACTTCACATGCTTCCTCGAGCTAGCACACACTTCCCTTCTCTGGTGTAAACACTCAAGCTCTATTCATAAATAGCCAGTGAACACAAACAACACTTTGTTACATCCAGATTTCTTTCTACTGAAGCTCACCCTTTGAAACTATAGAACTTGATATAATATGAGTAACTTTACTTTAGGTCCAAACCACAGGCCATAGCATTCAACCGTAGTAGAGTGCAGAGCAACATACTATTACAGTGCAATATAGTGCATGAGTAACAATCCATGGAATACTTCCATAAAGACTTCTAGAATACTTCCACCAAGTAGAATAGATACAAGAATGATATTTCAAGTATACTACATGTAGTCTTCTTCGTTGTTCTCAAATGCTCTAATATGACATGATCATGACAAAAATACACCTTGATTTCAAAAGGTCATAATATGATTACATTTAACTTTGACTTATCTATAGGTATTACTCCTTTGACATTGAAATCAACACCTTTGACATCAATGACATCATATGTTCAACACAAGGTTCTATGTCAATACTCAAATGATAAACATGACTGTCATAATGTATAGTCTACAATGGAATCAAAGGAATGCAAGATCGAAAGTCCCTTAATAGAGACTATGCACATAAACCTTATATTAAGCTATAGCAAAGGATTGACATTGTTTCAATGAGCTTGCAAGGTAGTTAACCTTCACAATGTTGTATAAAAAGGGAAGTCTTAAAATACGAATAAATAGTGAAGATTATAGTGCTAAAGGATCAACATACAAATGATGCAAGAAATGTACAATGGTGATAGAAACAATGAAGAACTTCATCAATATGCAGGACAATCATGTATCAATGATAGTGGTAGGGTAGACTTGAATGAAAGGGTAGACAAGTTTCTAATATATAGCAACATTATAATTTGCATCATGATAGTGCCATCAACATAATTATGGATTTTAATCATGATCTTAGAGAACAATCATGATAGTTCAAATGAACAATAATAGTACATAGAAATCCTTCAAATCATAGTGAGTAGAGGTTTGAAGTTAAAGACCTATTGGGGGCAGTCAATATGTCATGTACATGGCCAAAAATAAGTGACAATCAACTATGGAAGATTAAACATGGTTTTTAAGCATAGTATTGGTATTTGTAAAAAGGTTTTGAAAGAAGTAAAAAATACAAAGCAACAAAAGGTTGAATGGTTGTCCTAGAAGATAATATATCTCACTTAGGGTGTTGTTGATGGTCAATTGAACAAAAAAATGTTAAACATAATATTTCTACCCTATTTCACCAAAAGATAGACAACCTAAAGCAATCTATCTTCCAAGGTCTTTGTAGTTGGTTCTCAACTGTGTTGATGTTATTCAGTGGCCTATGCAACTGTAATTTTCAAGGGGCCTACTGGTAAAAAGGATACAAAATGCATCATACCAATTAATCTACATTTGGGGGGTATAAATAAATGTCAAAATATAGGATAGAGCTCAGGACAACAAAACATGAATGTAAATTTCCTTCAATTCAGACATATGAACTTCATAATGAGTATTGTTTCTAAACAACTAAACCATAAAATGATATAATCTATAGCATAATCTATACCATTGCATTCATTCATAGTGAAAATTCAAGACATATAGATTATTCATCATTTATAAACTTCAAAATTAACAAGAACATATCATCAACTCATCATTAACATTCATAGATCAATAAACATAGAAAAATTCATTCATAGATAACTCAATGAAAGTAGCCTCAAATTCATAATCTTCTATTGATTTTCACCAAATAAGAGACATTTATACACAAAATTCATTGGCATACGAATGACTATTGTTCATTGACATCACCATTAAGACTAAAACTTGAAAATAACATAAAACTGTAAAAATATCTAAGTGTCTTTGCATAAAAGCTATAAAAAGTTTCTAAAATTGTAGAAATTGTCCTAAAATTCTCCTTAGGCTATCCTTCTTCAATTAGCTAACCTTTACAATATGGAGAGAAAAATTACAAATAGTCTAGTCCTAACACTAATTCCTCCAGTCACAAAATTGAGATCCACAAATTTAGGGTATCGTTGGAGCTGGATGAGATGACTGTCCTATTGATCTTTAGTTCGCTTGTTGATGACTTTGTTACCAAAATCTGACACACCAAGAGGGAAGGTAGAACTACTGGGGATCTCTAGTTGAAGTGAGGTCATGATCCTGTAAAATAGGAGGGAAAGAGAGAGAGCTGTCCAACAGACCATGTCACCAGGTGTCCATTAGTAACAAAATGTTGACTGCCACTGTATTCCTGTGTTTTCTGCTCAAGAAGGTACTCATCATAGATGGTGAACACTTGTTGGAGTATGTTTTCATCAAGCCCATCTACCCAATCATCTTCAAATTTGATTCATTTCAATTCTGTAGAAGCAAACTTTTGCATATCTTTTAATTTAATTAACTCCCTCCTAACAACCTTCACTTCATCCTTGATATCCATGAGTCTATCAAGCAACAATTCATCACCATCCTCCTCTTTCTGCATCACCTCCTCAAACCTATTATTCCACTTTTCCTTTAATTTTTCGAGAGGAAGACCTTCGTTCACAAGGATATCTAGATTAACCAAAATAGCAATCATTGCTTCCAATTCATCATTATGCTCATTCAGATCTTTACTAGCTTGTTGAACTTCATTTCTATTTTCATAAATGAATGTGGATTTGAACTTGATAATTTTGATTGTCTTTTCCATGAAGTCCACATTTTCCTCATCGAGGATATATTGTTCCAAGAGAGTTTGCTTTGGCAACTTGTTGATGTCTTTCAACTTCTTTGTATGCTCTCTATACTCATCTTATTGTTTCCCCAAGACTTCAACATGTGAATTCATGTCCTCAACCAACTCCAATGCACCCTCATGTGCCCTATAACTATCAACAAGTAGCTCATCCACCTCTTGATTCAACCGATCTATCCATCTATCAAGCATTCCAACCTTACTCCTCATTTGTACAAGATCATCAAGCTCTTTCTTACTCAACAAAACTGGTATTTCCAGAGCAACAGATTGAGAGGAAACATGGGTAGATAAATCCTTCAAGAACCTATGCAATTGGTCTAATTGAGCCTTAAGCTCATCTTTTCTTTGTTTGTCCTTTATCATCCTGGATTTGGTGGAGGATGCCACTATGTCAATAAGGTTCATCTATTAATTTCTTGTTGGTTTCCCCAAATTTTCCATACCCAACTGATAATTAGTCAATTGCATATCTTGCTTATCCTTGTCCACCATTGGAATGGCACATTCAGCTATGATTTCACCTGTATCTATTAGCTTTGTGGAATGGACCCTAGACTTTTTCTTGGGCCTCTATTTCTCTATTTCTTTCATCATGTCTTCCCAATTCAAGGGCTGAGGTTGGACTATTTGCTTCCTTTCTAGGCTGAGTTTCAACCATGTTGGAGTAGTAGGAGGAGTTATTACTTGTGTGGAAGAAGAAGTAGTAGGAGAAATAGGTTGCTAAACTGTTGCCCTAGGTTGAGAGTAAACTTCTTGTTGATTCTCCTTCTCTGCTTGTTCCTTAGCCAATCTTTCAGCCTCAACTTTGTCTTTTTGCTCTTGCACCATTTTAGCTTCTAGCTCCTTTTGCAAAAGTTCTTCTAACCTCCACTCCTCTAACATTTGATCCCTCTGTCTTTCAAGATCTCTAATTCTATCCCATACTTTCTTAGACTCTTGCTCATGTTTAGCAAGTGCTTCTGCCTCCTTTTCTCTCAATAGGTGCTCTTCCTCTTCCCTCCTCTTGTGAGCTTCCTCAACTACTATAAATTTGGCCTCAAGGGCCTCTCTATCTCTCCTTTGTTGAGCTTTCTCTTCCTCAAGCTCATGAATCTTTTGTAACATAGCTAACTTATCCCTTTCTTCTTTAGTCTTCAATTCTTGTTCTTTTTGTCGCTGCAACAAATCTTCCTTTTCCTTTTGTTTCCTTGCTAGCTCTTCTTCTTTAGCTTTAGCTTCAGTTTCTTGTTTCCTAGCAAGTTCCTCAGCTTGTGCTTTGGCATCTTCTTCCTTCTTAGCATCCTCGAAGATTTTCCATTGATCCTCCAGGGTGAGGACATGCTTAATCCCCACATCTTCAGTCTCTTCATTGGGTGTAGTCACAAGAGTTTCCTTGTCTGATTAGGTAGCCTCCAAATCAGTATCAATATCATGGATCTCAACCTCATGCTCTTTCCCTTTTAAAGATTCAACCTCCTTATGAAGGCTTCTAGTGGGAATCTCCTCAATAGGTTTCTTTGTAAGGGGAGGTTGAGTTGAGGTTTTACCTCTAGCAGTTGTTGAAGCTCTAGGTTGAGATGAAGTCTCTTCTCCAACAACTGAGGTCTTGGGGTGAGATGAGGTTTCTTCTACAGTAGTTGTAGTTCCTTCACCTTGTGATTCAGGGATATCCTAAGCTAGTACTGTTGGATGAGGCTCCTCCCCAGAGTTAGGAGGGATAAATTCCAATGGCTCCTTAGGAGTTGTCCTCCTCTTCATTCTTCTGTACCCTTGGGTACCTACAACTTTCCTCTTCTTAGAAGTTTGAGCCTCTGGCTCCTTGATCCTCATCACCACCCATTGGATACTTTGATCCATCAATGTCCTTGCAATTTTTCTAATATTAATGGACTCTTCCTCATCCAAATTTACTAGATCCAAGTCCTTGGTACCTATGTTTTCAGCCTCATACCGGGGATCCAAGGTTACACCATCATCTGATAATGTATCAAGAATATCTTCCTTCACCCCATACTCAATCATTAATGGGATGGGAAACCTTTCATAGTTCCTCCTTCTTACATCATATTCATCTTGTAGATCAATCCAAAAATATTCTAACAAATTGAAATGCTTCTCAAAGACAGTAGGGAGAAAACCATTCATCTTATGCTTGGGATCAAAATGCTTCTGAGATGTATATAAACCCAATTTCAAATAAATCAATTCATCACAAATTTCCTTAGCAGCCACATTATGTGTGCAACTATACTCTCCTAACTTCATGGCAAATTTATGGCAACCAGTCTTATGCTTGGTAGAAAATTTAAGATTGACTACTATGGCTTCATAAATGAATTCCATAAGGACAATTCTGTTACTGCAGCATCTTGGAAGTAGATGAGGGTGACCATCAAAACCTACCAACCTAAAGTAAGTAAATTTGGGGTATTGAATGTACCAATGTCCCCATTTTGCAATGAAGGCCATGACTTCCCTACTTAATCTATACCCTGCATCACCTATCAACCAGTTAATGATAACATACAATAATGCATCATTAATCCTTCTATAGTGCAACTCTGATGTTTGCAAAGTTAGTTGATCATAATGATCCCGCACTTTCTTTTGTCCAAGGGATTCTCCCAATACTCCAACTACATTCAAACTAGGGAAAATGCCCCTCCTTCCAGCTGTATACACTACACAAGAATCATGAAGAAACAATTTGTTTTCCCCACTCTAAGCATCTAATTATGTAGGCTCTTTGAAAAAATTATTGGCCAATCAAATTGCTTCTTTCCATCGAAAATGGTTTGAATGAATGGAAACATCCATTCCTTAAAGTGTGAGGAATCTCTCTTTCTGAACACTCTAGAAAGCATCATGATTATGTCACCAATCTCCTTACTGAAATCTACTCTCTTTGGCTAATGATGAAGCTTAGTCAAGGATTTATTTTACACCCTCAACCATTTCTTGTTCATTTGGTTCCTATTAGCTTCCTTGTGGTTTCTATACACTTGTAATGCCTCTTCTTCATTGAGTTGTTTTGAGTTTTATGGTGTAGGTGCATCAAACATGAACCTTATCATTTTTGGAGTGAGATCAATGATGATATTACCTTGCAGGTCCACACATTGCCTTTTTGTTGAGTTGTAAGTTCCTGTTGTAGTAAGTATGAGCTCTAGACATTGAACTGATAGAGGAAAGAGGGAAAAATGTGCCAATCCGGATTGAACAATTCTTTATGTTCTCCTTATCACATCCTCTATGAAATTTTCTTCAACCAACTCTTCATAGTTGAATGGCCCTAAGTTTTTATCAGTGATATTAGCCGAGTCTGAATCCACCTTACTGGCTATAAGAGTGGGACTCTTGTGCTTGTATCTCAAGGTGTAAGGGAGTTGCTCCACCTTTATCTTCTTAGCTTTATTGGCCTTAAACGTTTTGCAACCTAGCTCCCTCTTTGAGAAGCTTCTTCAGATGCTTCTAACATTTTTCACTCCTGCAAAATAGTCCTATATTAGATCAAAAAAGACTTGGAAACAATTACATCGATATTACCTTTCATATCATCTTCTATTCGCCCAAGGAAACTCTACATACTCAATAAATTTTTTCACTTATCAGAAGCGTAGCCAAGAGAGAATCAGGAACAAAAATACTTTTAACATAGGTGGGATTAGGATCGAAACTGGGACGAGACCGAAACTGGGATTAGAATGGAAATCAGACCCAGAACTAGTTGATGGTTCCAAGTTCGTTTCCCACTCTGATTTTGCTTCCACCAAAAGAACAAGGGTGTAGACCAGAATCAACATTCATTGAAAGCAAGATCATTTTGGGAATTGATTCTTATGCAAATACTTATGGGACGAGCTCATTCTCAGATCTGTTTTCGCCAGTTTATTATTCAAACGAAGCACATTTAAACACATAGTCATACCAACTTCAGACTTAGGTCACATGAAACCATAAGGAAAATTTAAATAAGGGGTTTAACCTCACCCTTAATAGGAAAAAGCCAAATTTAAACTTTTTTAGGGCACAATATTGTAAAGGTCAATGCACAAACCCTAGTTTGCATAACTCGTCAACTTATAGAAATTAGGGAATCAAAACCCTGACATCAAAACCATTAACTCGACATGATAATAGGATCAAAGGGGTTGTAAAATAGATTCAAACACTTTTAAAGCACAAAAGATCCCTCAAAATGAAACCCTAGTTAAAACTAGGGCACGACAGAACGAAAAAGCCACCAAAACAAAGAAAACAACAAAATGATAGAAAGGAAAACACAAATGAAGTAGAACCACTACCTCAAAATGCTGCAGAAGGGTTGGGCAGCCGAGAATCAAACCACCAACACGCGCTGTAACCGTCATGCTCATAAACATGGTTCGACTGGGTTCCACTCATTAACCAGGAAATAAAGATAATGGGCCAATTAGCGCCAGTTAAGGTTTAAAAGACATTTTGCGTGTGTGAGGAGGCTGTAATTAATGCATTTAATGTGGTTGGTCGAGTGCGGAACCAAAATAGGGTTGAGTATTCAACCAATGTGTGAATCGAAGGTAGGGAAGACATGGAAGGGAAGTCACAATAGAACAAGAAACTTTACCCAAGTCTCTTATCTAATTCTGAATCTGGTTCCAGTCCCATGACAGGGAAAAGACATAAAAGGAAATGGGGGCAGAATCAGAACCAAAACCAAAATTGGAACCTTTACAAAGTTTCAAGTTTGGTTGTAATTCATTCCGCTCTCAACAAAGACAAACACCGACACAGGACAATGACGAAATGAAAGCGGGACGAATGAAAGCGAACTAGGACAAGACGCAAATAGGAAAAACCTAGGGAAAAGCGAGTGGGGTTGGACCAAAGAGCAAACTAGAAACTTTCAAAATTCTAATTTGGTTTCATTTCAATTCTACTTCCATCGGAGGAAAAGCGAAAAGAAAAGAAATAAACAAAAGGCAAAGGAAATATCCCAAAGAGACTAACACAAAATAATGAAGAAACAAACAAGGAAAGGAGTGGAGCTGAAATCAAAACGAAAACCATACTAGCAACTTTGGAAAAAGTTCTAAGTCTAGTTTCGGCTCGTGTTTTGAACCCCCAGGAACAAAAGAAACAAGGTCTTAGGAGGAAAAAGAAAAAATCCTAAAACCCAAACAAAACACCAAGGACAAGAAAGAACAAAATGGGACCCATTTTGATCCAAAACAAGATGGGGTGGTTATGCAAGGCATAATAGGTGTGATATTAATTATTTGACATAAGAAAATCTCTAACAATATCCTATACCATATACATATAATAGGCCCTTTTTTGTTACTAACTAGAAGGAAAACATATAAGAATAACAACCTAAAAAATTTGAAGCCATGAAAGCCTAAGAAAAGGAAATGTCTATCCATGTTTCTCATAGGTATGATGAGAGTGGAAAGAGAATGTTGAGCATGACAGGACATAGAATAATCATCATGAGAGAGAACAATATTGTTGTGTTACTAAGTTAACCTTGAAAATTATGCAAGAGCCAAGGAAAATTTCAAAAGCTTGATGAAGAGGTGGTTCACCCTAGAAGAGAGAATGCTCAAAGATAACAAATGAACATGATAGACAAGGAGAAGTGATCAAGGGACAACATTGCTTTCTATTTATAGTGATAGCCTAAAGGTATGTATTTCCAAGGTAATTGTGTACACTTCAATGAAGAAAAGATGTGAAGAATGTGATAAGACTTTGAAAGAATAATCAAAGAGACAAACACAAAAGTGCCATCAAACAATGACATGGTCAAAGATATTACACATTTCTTGAAGGAGTTAAAGGCATAGTTTAGTGGCATAGTGATAGTCATAATGGTAGACACAAGTAATAGGGACAAACTTGTGAACTAGGAATATGGCTCCAAAAAGGTATATAAATGATATGAGATTTTAAAGAAAGAAACACAAACTCATAGAGGCAGAGATCCATGGTAAATAACAAGTCGAGGTTTCACTGTCCTCAAGAACAATGACAATATTTCAAAAGGGTATTCTACAGATAAATGTTTCATATGGCAATCAATAGATAAGGTCCTCATGGAGATAGTATAAAAGAGAGTAAGGAGACTTGGAGAGAAGAGTTTAGAAGGGAAATGAAAAAATCATCTATGACAACGATTTTTAATGTTGAAGAAGACAACATAAGAGAAAATGCCATGACAATCCATGAGAGAGCTTGTATGCCTTTGAAAGAAAGAACAAAGCCTCAAAGGACATGCAACTGGAGTCAACAAGTTTATGAACATGCCGCCTTAAAGAATTTAGACCCGTTTCACCATGATCATGCAAGTGTGTAGTATTGCTATTTGAGAATGTTAAATGATGCCAAATCAAATACTAAGTTTTAGTCCATGAAAGAATATAGAGGACAATGCTAAAAGAGGTGAATAATAACAAAAAGGATAGTCCATAGGGCTAAATTAGAAGAATGACATTGAAATGAAGAGCACAAATCCGTGATAATACCATCAACCCATGCATGTTGGTTTGTATAAGTGCATGAATTATAGTTATAAATATGAAGAGGACAATCTACAATTGAAAAGGAATGATAATTCTACTTATGAATGAACTCCATGAACAATTGAATGACTAATTTTTGAGGTGGCAGAAATAATTGTAATTAGCTCAACTTTAAGATGATGTTTCAAAGTATGAGAGACTTTCTACAAGCACATCAAACAAGAAGGCTAAAAGAGAAAGTTTAGAACCAATGACTATGTGACAAGCCTTCAAGTCAAAGATAGTGTTGAATAAAGTAGTTAAGACCCTTATCCCATGCCATAAAGAGATTTTTCCTCTTCAAAACTCCTAAGAACACACATGTCCTATTTGTCTGTAAGGAAGTTTTGAGGTCGTAAGGGTAAGTTGGAGGAGATTAAAGTTAGTTTAGGGCAGTTATGAAAAACTTACAAGCATCTTGGAGTCTTTATAGGAGTTGACAAAGGAAAAGAAAAGTGACAAGGTCAAGATTCTCTTCACTAACACCTACTTGGAGCTTTTCACGGAGTCAAACAAAGAGAAGAAAATTTTCAAGTGCGTAGGTGGGAATCAAACAACCATGTCAAGCAAATGGAATTATTAATTATCATTAAAAATATGTCCTTTATTCTCTCCTATATGAGCATAGAGAAAAAGAGATGCCTAAGTCAATTAAAGTCAATTCTCTCTAGATTTTGATAAGTATTGTAACTCATTTTTCAAGAAGCATTGTATCATTCTCAGTCTTGTACTTAGTTTTGTACCTTTTGAATCAATAAAATAAGCTATTTTACCTTCTCAAGAGTTGTATATTGTGTGAGATTCTAAAAATGGTTGATGTCATCCTGTGGTAATTCTATTTTATCCTAGATTTCTAGTCTCATTTTTATTATCTTTAAGCATAAATAATACATGATTTTCAGATCATAGTTTGTGTTTTCTATCAAGTTTCATGTAATACTTAGCTATGAATGTCATTTTACTTTTAAGTATTATCATAAATTGCAAAAAAAAATTGTGAAATACTTATGCAAAACACATCAAATTCTAAGTTGTGTATGTTTTAGGCTAACTTATTGGTCATATTGTGTACTCTTTAAACAAGTAGAATTCATAAAGCATTTGGTGTATCACCCCTTTTATGCTTTATAGTTCAACTTTTTGTTCAATTCCTACCCCTTTTCCTTGTGAACAATATTATAATAGGTTAGTTTAGGTGATGTACTAAGGGAACCAACCCTCTCAAGAGATTCACTCTAATATACAAGTCATCTATAGCTTATGAATGTTTCCATAGTATCAAATTAAAAGATAGTCAGCATATTACACTCTCAAGGGTGCAATTCAACCTAATAATGATTTTTGGCATACCTGATGGGACATGTTTGATGATCCCAACATCATCCATTGAAGAATTTTGATATGTTCTTTAATGTATTCTTCCATAAAAGAAATTTTCTTCAACACCATGGTGATTCCAAGTTTGAATCTATTGGATTAAGAAAATTAAGTGCTAGCATGTTTAGTTTATAGAGAATAAAACTTGATTTTCTCTCATTTCAAAGCTTTTTTTGAATGGATTTCCAGATTCTTCGAATGATTTAACATGTATATATCATGGATATATGTATTATTTCCTTCCATTTCATGAATTTTTTTTTCATATACCCTCCTATCAACCATGTCAAGCTAGGACTACTTCTGGTTTTATCATGAATACTTATGCTCCAACAAACTATCAAGGTTTTCCTAATGTTTACCACCCTCCCATTCTAACTCTACTCTCTTGGAAAGCTTCCTATTCTTACAATCAACCTTGTGAAATATTTTTTTCTCCAAATCAATATTGTTACCTTCTTATTTAGGGCCAAAATGTTGATAGTATGGAGATTAGTGATATTAAAGACATATTGCTAGACTTCAAGAAGTAGGTAATTGAAATCAAGAGAGAGAGAGAATTTAACTTCAAATCCCGCTGCCATTAGTATTAGGTGAGAGAAAAAAAGAGACATGAAGAAGAATACTTGTTTAAAAAATTACTAAGGAGGGGCAACTAAGTCAAGTACTTTCCCAAGCATAAAAATATAAAGTTCAGTCAAATTTATCAATCCCAATTTTTAAGTAAGAAGAGCCATTTGAACCTTCGAGTTAACTTATTCATTTCATGCAAGATGCTACACAGGCACAAAATCAATCCATTATTCCCATGAGTATCCCCCTCAAACATTCATTTATTTGCAAGAAACCCAACAAACCTATCAAATTCCCCTACCCTCTAAATCCTATTGTCTTAGTGCCATTTCAATGTTCCCAAGTGGGTTTGTTGTTTGGAAAGAAATTGGTTTGATGAACAAGAAGGTGGATCTCGAGGGAAAAGAGGAAGGGACTATTTTTAGTGAGTCTCCTTGTGCTTTACAAAATAAAATAAAAAATTTGCAAGAAGAAAATAAAAAAAAATGATCTCTAGAATATAAGAGCATCGAGATAGAGAACACATATCCATTTCATGGACTATCTGCTTGGCTACATAAGATTTTTTTATAGAAATGAATGAAATTAAAATAAAGATAATGATGGTTCCTTGATGACTCTTGAATATGAAAGATACTTGAAAGAAGAAGATGGTGAAAACGAGGAGTCTACAATTTGGTTTGATGTAATTCCTTGTTTTGTTGACAAGGATGAAGAAAACATGACAATACCAACATCAACAAGTTTGGAAATTAATGAGGATATTAGAAAAATCTTGCAGATTAGCCATAGTTCTGTCAAAAATAGTATAGACTCTCCCAAGGTGCTCTTTGACAAAATTAGCCAACTCTGAGAGGATCAAATGTATTTTGTTGAGTTGTATGAGAAGGATTAGATTTCCAAGGGGAAGGGTAAGAATAATGTCAGAGGAGGCTAAAGGCCCATGCACAAGAGCTAGGGGTAGTCTTAGAAAGTATTTTTAAGAAGAAAAATAGGAAATGGTGGATATGGTTAACTTGCACTACAATCAAGAGATTGAGGTGGCCAATACTCTAAAAAAATTGAAGTAATTCTCTTGTTTGTGGTATGTTGTTGTTCTTTTGTTTTGCTGCTTTTTTGTTGTTTCTTGGATGATTTTTGTTTGTTGGTTGTTGTTGGTGCTTTAATTGCTCTTTCCCTTTCTCAACAACACTTTTATGTAACTTGATGTAAATGGTTGCGGGTCCCTTCAAAACATGTTTTTCCCATATAATCAAAATAATAAATTTGGAACAACATGAAGCTACAAGTAACCTTAATAGGGTGTTGGTATATGGAGAAGAAAATGAGGACAACCTTGCTTTTAAAAATGGAGAGATTAACATATACGAAAAAATTTGAGGAACTTGATGAAGACATTTTCTCTAATATTATAGAAGACTTATGCTCAAATATTCATATCAAACCATCATTTCTTGAAGAGGTAAATCATGAAAAACATGAACATAGTGTAGAATCACCATGTTTCCATCAAACGAGTCACTTGAAGTAAAGCATTATGATCAATAGGATGATAGGGAAGTATTCCACAAGCAAGCGGCCATCAATGATGATTTGAACATTTTCCTTTCATGAGGGTATCCTATTAGGCATCTAGCTTGATTGGAGGGCAATAAAACATGACAAGTCATGCCTACACCTAAGCATGAAGCTACAACTAAAGAAGAACCAAGTTAACTTACATATCCATTTCAAAACAACATGCACAATCAACATGAATGGGTAAGTGAGTTAGTTTCCATTCTTCAAGAAACATTTCAATACTTTATTGAGCAACTATTGATCCTTCATCTCTTTTTGGTTTCTCATAAACATGTGAAGCACCTTGAGTTGATAAAAAAAGGAATTTATTTTTCCAAACTAGTTTATGGCTTTAGTAATCTCCATGTTGGTTAGTGTAGGTTAGGATAGGTTTTCATATTGAATAAGTGTTGTTTCACATTGTTGTATTTTTTCCTTCCTCCAAGCAATGATGCATAGGTAGTTAGGTGTCATTTTGAGTCCATATTTTAGGTAGTTTGATTTTGTCTTTTGTTTTTTCATTGTTTGAAAGGTATTTTTAGTTTTTGTCAAGTCTTGGGTCTTTTTTTAAAATTATTTTAGGTCTTATATAACTCCTTGCACAATGGATATCCAAGGATGTTTTCCATACACAAGGGGTTTTCAAAAATATCAATTAGGGATAGTAAAAAAATAATTAAAAACAATATATTTGGAAATAATTCTAAGAAAATATACTCATTGGTGCAGAACACTACACCTTGGAATGAAAGGGAAAAGAGTCCTTGAAGGTTCAAAAAATTTCATGATGACAATGAATTCTAGGATGGAATAAGAATGTTTTGTGCTTATTTAGGCTTAATAAGGTCTAAAAAAGACCAATAATAATGTAATTGGGAGCACCTTGGGGTCTCCATGCCTCTTGGAGGTATTGTTTGTTTTTTTTATGTGTTGTCAAGAATTTTGGGATGTAATAAGGTTCCAAGAACCATCTTTCATGTCTTGTAACAAGTTTTGGGTTTGAAGTCAAGTCTAGTTGTAAGAACAAGGTCTCCTTCCTCACCATGTGAACTTGGTGCATCTAAGCAATTTAAGGAATTAAGATGCCTTGGTGCAACCAGGTATTTGAGGGGAGTCTCCTTGATGTTTTTGATGTGTTTTGTGGTGTTTTAACACCTTTTAAATGTTTATTGTAAGTGGGCTTCTTGAGAGTAGTATAAATTGCCTTAACTAGGCAATTAGGAGTCTAGTTTGGAATATTTTAAAAATTAGTTGTTTCCAACATCCAACTAATTCAAAAATCAGTTGGAGGGATTTGGAAAGAGGTTTCAAAGGTTGAAATAGGCCTCTTTTGGTCGAGGCATGTTGATTCTGAAGTTTGGAGAAAGTTTGAATAAAAAGAAACCCTGTTTTCCTTCATTTTCTGTGTGTAAAATTGCTGCTAAAACACGTGGTACGGAATTATTATGTACTGTACAGGCTGAAGACCATAATGGATCGATAGATAATTGAACTACCTTTCTTTTGGTGGTGGTTTGAGCCTTTTTCATTAAGAATTGAAAGAGATATTCGCGTTTTACTGAAAGTGGTCTGGAAAACCCTCAAAATTCAAGTTTGGTCTAAAAAGCTTTATAACTCGCCTTCTCCACTTGCTCATGGCCTGATTTTTGGTGGGAAGGCGAGGAAGATCATGTAATTTATGTTCTTGAAGGTCTTGGAGGATGGAAGGGGTTTTGGTGCAACTTTTGAGCAACCCTAGGCTTGGCATCTCTATGTGACAAGCCAAAATTTGTTGCAAAAATCTGATTTGAGGTAAGATTTGTGAGTTTTCTGTTTTGTGTTGCTTGGGATCAGTTGGAATGATTTTATTGAAGGTATAGGAATGCATTAATTGGCTTAGGGGTGTTGGGGTGTGCCAAGGTAACCATACTTGCATTGAAAAGTGTCTTTTAGGCCTCCTTGTAGCATTATAAAACATGTCATTTGTTGCCCTTTGTGTTGGAGTCAAAACTTGTGGTTTTGAGGGTTTGTGGAGGATAGTATCAAGTGTCAAAAACCATTGAGTTTGGCCTGGTTTCATTCACTAGAAGGATTTTATGTTGACTGTCCCATTAGATAGGGCTACAAGGGCTACAAGGCATAATATGGCAGCAATAGATGAAAGAGTGTTCCAAAGTGAGAAGTCTTGTTTGTTGGCTTAGTTTAGCCACGTTAAGAGATTTTGAGTCATTTCCAAGCCTCCTGATTGTATTTGGGTGTGTGGAGTTAAAATAATGCTTAATTTGCTCATTAGTTGATGGTGTATTAAGGAGTTTATTTGAGCATATTTGAGAGAAGCTCTTAAGAGACTGTCTTCCCCTGCCACTCTACATCACTCATAAAACTTCACTACAATACACATCATTTTAGAAAAAATATTTTATTTAGGTCAAATCATGCTTTCCATACATGTGCATGTTATGGCCCTAAAATGGTGACTTTTAAAAAGTGATTTTTGTACATCATATAAAAAATTAACTTGTGTCATTTGGGTATTATAATAAATTATATATTTGAAAATTACACTCAAAATCCTGCATTTCATATTACTAGACTTTCTTAAGATTCTATCTGTAAGTACTTCAAATTTTTGCTCCAAGCATGACAAACTTTGATTTTTAGGAAAAAAACACTTCCATTTTTTGGCCAAAAAGTAGAGCCAACTTCTTGCACTTACCTAGTGCAAGGATAGGTAACCAGCATAAGGAAGGACTACAATGTATTCTTGGGACTCTAGTACTAGGTTAGGACTCTAGTGCCAATCCAAGAATCTTGAGTAGATGTAGAATATTAGTTAACTCACACTAGTGTCCCTCTAGTGTGCTAGTGTCCTTGGGTGCTAGTGTATTTTTTGCGCATTGTAGTCCTTTGGCATGCTTCTATCCCCCATTTTGTCAAACAATGAGTTATTCTAGTCATTTTTGGGAAAACTCTGTTTATGAAAGTTGTTTCGTTTAGCCTAGTGAGTTTTCTCATGTTGTTGCATTGTCCACAAGTTTCATACCTTGAGAGTTATGACACCTTTTTCATTAGGAAGTGTGTAGTTGCTTGAAACAACTTGTTTTCACTCTAATTTGGTGGGTGGCTTGTGCCTCCTAAGGTTTTCTTGTATTGTAGGGGTATTGATGGGCACACTGTGTACTAAGAGGGGTGGTAAATCAACATCAAAATTTTTTAAAACTTAACCAATCATAGTGAAAACATTCAAGTAAGATCTAGCAATTAAGAACATAATGAGAACATCGATTTACATGGAAACCCTTGAGAGAGAAAACCATGGAAAAATATTGCTTATATATTATAGAATATTATTGTTCTTATAGGCTCCAACCTAGTAGAGACTTCAATCTCCACTTGATAGAATTATAGGCTCCAACCTATTGGAGGCTTCAACCCCCACTCAACTAAACTCCAACTCTACAAGAGGCTTCAACCTTGATTTGATAGGCTCCAACCTATTGGAGGCTCCAACCCCCACACAAATTGAGCTTCAACCGAACAAGAGCCTCCAACCTATATTTGATAGGCTCTAACCTATTTAATTCTTCAATATTGATATGATAAACTCTTTCACCAAATATGTACAAACATAAATATGATCCAACTACAACTTCTCATCCTTCTCAAATCTGAACACACACCATGCCATATCCTTGATCACATTTCACACAATAAACTTTTATCACACATTTGATCACAAATTACAAGTCTAAAAACATAAATATGATCCACACTCAAATTTTAACCTTCCTTCCCAAAACTGATCATTATCATGCATAATATCTCTCACAAATCTGATCCAATCTATGCACCAATTATTTTCACATGACTGATCATAATGATGGAAATATTTTCACATAATTTTCTACCTTACCATTTTCTCAAATTCACTTCACAATCTTCTCTTACTCTTCACATATATTTGTTAGATATATTTGTATTTATCATTCATATATGGGTTGCATATATACTTAAAATAAATATGAGTTACACTTCATATTTTTGCTCCTTTTCTTTTCAATCTACTCTTATATTCACACAATATTCATTGAATTGTTTTCCTCCATACTTCACATTCCTTATTCCTTTTATATCTTTATGCTTTTACTTGAAGAGAGATGTCTTTTCAAAAGGAAATGACCTTATGAATGAACATGAATTTTTGTTACCATTTCTAAATTTTAATCACTACCTTTAAACACTTATAGTTTTTTCCTTTTAATTATATATATCTTTATTAACTTTTTCCACCTTTTATGAATCACCACTCTTTTTAATCTTGATTGCTACATTCTCATAACTAAATCACTACTCATTAAAAATGGATATAGTAATTGTTGTACATTAACTAATAATTCATTTGCAAGGCATGATCTTTGCTCTCATTTGCAATGAATTGCTGCTCTTTCTTAAACTCTTTCATATAAAATATTTGCTATCTCTTTGAAGGCTCTAATTGCAGCCTTTTACAACTTGTAATTGCT
>VDFB02043633.1:0-24805 GCA_007258455.2 Sequoia sempervirens
TCAAAGATTCAAGCAAGCATTCAAGTCATATTTCAAGCATCAAGATCCACATCCATTAAGGCCATTTCATGCAAGATAAAGATGAATATTGTAGACTTCCAAATGTTTATTCAATTGTTTGGTGAGTTGCAACATTGCATTATTCATTCATCATTCCTTTCATATTTCATTATTTCAATTCAAGGTTTAATTACCCAAATGGGGTTTGACCAAGGCAAACCCCCATTCACCAAAAATGTAAATAATTACTCCCTCTTGTGTTTGTGTTACAGATCTTATGCTAAAGAAAGGATTGAAGATCTCTTGAAGAGCAAGATTGGAAATGTTGTCAAAGTTGTCAAAATTGTCATCAATTCATGAAAACTCACCTACAAATCTGATTTCTTACTTTCCAACTCTGAAACCTGAATCAAACAAAATCTACAAATTGACATCAGAGGCTCCCAAAAGTTGGTTAAGAACCTTGAGTAGAGACCCATTCACCCATGGGAAAATGAGTCCCAGTTTCCCTTCTAAAACTAGCTTTTGGTGATTGGTACACATTGTCTAACCCTTCTCAAATATGTATAAAGTTTGTTGTTTCTTTTAGTATTGACCTTCAAATTGTTGTTTCAAGTTTGAATTAGCATAATTGAGTAAATTTTTTATTTTTATTTTTTCTCCCAAAAGTGCTATTCAGGTTGATACCCCTGTCCTCAATCATAAGGAAGTTAGTAGATTCCCTCATTGAGTTGACTCACTTAAGGGTTGTTAGTCAATTCTTTGTGTGGATCTCATTTCCTAATGAATAAAGAAAAATAGGTCTATATTTAGTGAACCCACACACAAACACCCCTAACAATAAACATTATTTTTCATTGTTTTAGAGTTGAGTACATGCTCATCCTAGAAAGTAAGATTCATTAACCTAATAATAATGACTCATATATAAAGAAGATGAAGATAGTAATCTAGATTATGATTCATAAAAACCAAATAATCAATGAGTGTCTCTATAGGAGGAGAAGGAACATCAAGGAAAATATCAATTTCATCACAACTATCAAGACCTAAAAATAATCAAGTTGGTATTTTATATCATCAGGTAAAAGCACAAAGTTGTGTCACACTTTTATAAAGAAATCAACCAACATTGATCCAAATTTTTAACTTGAATCACTAAAAAGTGTTTTAAATTTTGAAATGATGTAAATTAATAAAATATTTATTTTTTAGTTATAATATGATTGTATTTTAAAAATAAAAATAAAAAATATTTGAATATAGTTTTTTATAAAATTGACACTATAATTTAGTTGTTGATAAAATGTTGAAAAATGAAGTTAAATGGGACATTGTGGCAAGTGCACAAAGATGGGGGTCCAAAAGGGGGTCTTAAGTAGCTACTTTTTAAAAAAATAGGAAAGAATGAACTTGGATGAGAAATTGAAGATAGTTACACTCAAAAAATTTAAGATGCAAGAAAAAAAAGAGTCGTAGTGCTCCAAATTTACTTCCAATTTATTTTTTTAAATGGTAGAGATTAAGGGGTTCAAAAAGGGGGGCCACACAAATTGGTTCTTTTAAAATAATAATAATAATAATATAACTTAGCTTCTGGTGTGGGCCCCCTAAAATGTTAACCTTTTTTTTGTGTTTTAAAAATCATTTCTGTGAGAAATTAGCTAACACCATGTAGCTTATCCTCAATTTTTTTGATAATTTTTTAATGAATATATGATTTTTTACTAATTTTCAAAGTCGACACATCTTGAAAAATAGAAATTTGAGTGTACCCCCAGCTATTTTTTTTGAAAAATAATCAAAAATCATTTTTTTAGTATATGCAAAATGCAGTCTAGTTTCTAAAAATGTAATTTATTTGAAATTTCAATGAATGATTAAAAAAAAGTAAAAAGGAAGGAAAGGTTTCAACAGGGAGAATGGTGATATTGTGTTGCATGCGGGTGAATTCATGTGGCCTGTAAGGTTGTGGTGCATGTTGTTGTTTGGTCTTGCATGTTTGAACAAGTTCATTGTTTGGCCTTCACAGTGTCTATTCAGTGGTGGGGTGGGGTTATTTTTTGCGTTTGACAAGGGGGTGGGAGGAAGATCTTTTCTTTGTCTGCAAACATTTTCTTTTCTTGTTACACCAAAGCTTTATCTAGTGTGGGCTTCCTTGGCCACATGGGATCACGATGTTTGGGCTGGAGTGTGGGGTACATGTGGGGTTTGCTCATGGTTTACTATATAGTATGATCAATGGAGTGGGGTTTGAAGCGATCACGATTTGGTGAGCAAAGGTGTTTGGCTAGGGTTGACAGGTGTGGCTCTCATGACTTTGAACGACGGTTTGGACATGGTACCAGGAGATGAGGCTATGAAAAAGGTGGGGGATGGGGTTCCCACTCTATCTTCTACTAGTGTGGGTTTGTCTAGGATTAGTGCATCTGAAGTGCAAAGGTTAATGGTTACTTGGAAAGGGCTCAAGTGCACCCGGTGGTGGTGATTCAAAGGGAAGTGGTTGCAGAGGATTTAGAGTATTACAACAAGTGTTTTTTAATCTACAAGTTTTTGGGGATGATGGTCTCTCTTCCTTTCCTTGACCCTTGGATTCAGAGAACATGGAACCTAGAGGGGGATTTTGAGGTTTTGTTAGCTGCAAATAATTTCTTCTTGGTAGATTTTTCATGCATTTCAGATCAAAATAAGGCTTTTGAGGGTGGCCTATACTTTAATAATCAAGTTGGACTGTTCATTAAACCATGGCATGTGGGTTAATTTGGTGTAAGAGATGTTGTCCAAGGTCCCAGTTTGGATTTTCCTTCCTTGGTTTCCGCTTGAATGTTAGAGGAGAGATATACTGTAATATATTTCCATGTCGCTAGGAAAACTAGTTGGCCCCTCTCAATAAACTTTGGAGAAGAGAATTTTTTCCTATGCACACATTTGTGTGGAGATTGATTTGAGACAACATTTGCTTGACTCTATTGATCTAACAGTGGGGTCTAGTTCCTAGACTCAACTGTTAGATTACGAAACTCTATCATTGAGATGTTGCTTCTGCCATAAGTATGGTCATCTTCAAAGGAGGTTCCCTCGTGCTCCTCAGGTGGTAACTCAAGCAACGGGATGCCTCCATCAAATTCTAGTTCTGAAAACGGAAAAGGGCCCATGCATGAGTTGACTTTGGATAAAGATGGATTTGTGCTTGTTGGGCCTCAAAATAAAAGTAGAGGTCAAAAGAGCACTTTTCGAGACCATCAAGAGGAGGGGGTGTTTAACAGGTTTGATGCACTAGATGACTTAGTTCATGAGAAGGGGATATCTCCTGACATGCAAGTGGATGCTCCCCCTTTTACTACTCATAATCATGTGCCTGTGACTATTAAATATTTAGTTCTTGGCCCAGTGGAGGCTCTTGGGGATGTGAAGGATCCTTTTGTTCCTTCTCCTGAGGTTGGGTTGGGGACCCCTATGTGCTAGCTAGTACTTCTTTGGTCTTTTTTGTTGTTGGAGCATACCTTGCTAGAGGTTCAAGAGATTCTGGAAAGAGTAAATCTTTTTCTTCTTCCCCTATTTTGGGTGTACAACAAAAGCCTCTAAAATAGAGTGCTCTTGATAAGCCTCAAAAGGTGGGTAGGAAGGACTAGGAGAAAGTTAAGTTGGCTGGTGAGACGTTGGTTGAATCTGGGTTAGTGAAGACACTGGATACTCACTTCTATCACCCTTCATGATGATTGTGTTGTCATGGAATGTGAGAGGTATGAACAACATCCCTAGACAAAAGACTATTTAGGACTTAGTTTGTGCTCATTCTACAGATTTGGTTTTCCTACAAGAGACAAAGTTACTTGTGGATAGTATGATGCAGAGGGTGTCTAATATTTGGAATAGAGGTTTATGTTAGTGTGTGGGTGTGTAGGGGAGTTCTGGAGGTCTTGCTTGTTTCTAGGATCCTCGGTGAATCTCTCATGTTTGGTGGTTCTCTAGTAGATTCTCCATTTCTCTTGTTGCGATTAGTTTGGAGATGGGGGACAGAGTTTTTCTTTCCAACATTTATGCTCCCACAAATGTCTCTGTTAATACTCTCTTGTGGTATCATATCAATTTTCTAATATTGTTGGGTCCCTTCCTTCCCTGGATTATGGTAGGTGACTTCAATGCAATTTCCTCTTTTGACGAGAAAAGGAGGGGAGTGCCTCATTTGAACCCCTCCTTTGATCTTCTTAGGGAGAATTTGGCTCGACTTCAGTTTTTGATTATCAAACCTTTGAAGGACATGTTTACTTAGAATAATAGAAGGCTTGGGGATGAAGCCATTGCTAAAAGGTTAGAAAAAATTCTTGTTTCCAATTTTTGGGTTGGTGACAAGTGGTTGTCAAGCTCTGAAATTTTAGATTGGCAGGGATCAGACCATTGGCTAATTAAATTCTCTACTCATCTATTCGGCGGTTCTAGAAAATAGACTTTTAGATTTCAGCTTATGTGGCTCAGGGAGGAGCATCTTCTTGATCTGGTTTCTAGATGGTGAACTGAAGGACAACCTATTTTTGGTATGGCTATGTAATCCTTTCTGAAGAGGCTTCAATATGTGAAGTATAAATTAAAACATTGGAATAAGTATTAGTTTGGAAATGTGTTTCAAAATAAAAGGGTTGCTTAGGAGTGATTGGATGCTATTACTAGGTAGATTTAGGATCAAGGTCTTAATGCATATTTGAGTAGGTTAGAGGATAGTGTGGTTAAAGACCTAGAGGAATGGGAGCTTCGTGAGGAATGTTTTTGGAAGCAAAAGGTTCATGTTGACTGGCTTTAGGAACGGGATAGGAATACTTCCTTTTTTCATAACTCGGTGAAGGCTGGCCAACAGAGTAGCATTATCTCTTTTCTTCGCTCTCTTGAGGGTAGGGATAATTTTAGTGGCAAATCTTCGCTAATTGGAAAATTCTAGGAATTGGTCAACTCAAAATTGGGGAATTTCTCGCACCCACAGGGTATCCAAATCGTCCAAAATTTATGAAACATAGGTCCAATGCATGTCGATTCGCCAATAATTTTTTTTATGAGGCATGTTTAAGCAAAAAATTTGCCATTGTCAAACTACGTGTTTCAAATGGACCAACTAATATTTTTTCCTAAATCTCGGAAGCATTTAATAAAAAACACCTGCATATTCACCAATCCTATTAAAATGCAATTGTATTAGGACCCATTTCGCCAATTAAAATTTACAAATAGTTGATTGTGAAGACTCATTTCGCTAATTAAAATTTATAAATAGTTGCTTATGAGGACCTATTTTTCCAATAACATTAAAAAATAATTAAATTTGAGGACACAATTCGCCTTGAAAATTACAACATATTCGCCAAATTTTTAATATACCGTTTAAAGATCCAACAAAAATTTTCAAATATGGAATCATGGATTGATATAAATACAATCGAAAGTGTCATTTATTCTTACACATTTTGTTCGGTTCTGAGGTTCTACTTCTCAATTCAGAAGTCAGCAAAATCTGAAAACATAGAATTAAAGGTGAGTGATCACTGATCATTTCTTCATAGTGTTATTAGTTATAATAATAAGTTTTCTTTATCTCTTTTCCATTCATGCTTCAGTTTTAAAGATGATATTGAGTAGAGAATGGGATCTATATTATTATTCTCTGTCCTTAAACAACAAGACATTTTTTCTAGATTTGTATTCGAAGTGAGAGATGAATATGTCAATCGAATTAGATATTAATATGTCGAGTGACTCAAGCAACAATGGTAAGGCTCCTACCACTCCTTAGGGTGGTGAAACTACTCCTGCTACTCCTCAGGGTGTTGAAAATACTCCTGCCGCTCCTCAAGATGTTGAAAATACTCCTGTCGCTCCTCAGGGTGGTGAAACTACTCCTACAGCTCCTCAGAGTTAGGATGGTGAAAATACTCCTGCCACCCCTTAGTGTGGTGAAGATCAAGAGACTCAAAGGCCATCAAAATTCCCAAAAATTAGATGTACCATACAATATTACTTTGGAATTACCAAAGCTTCTAATTGATCAGGTCAAGATGGAGCTACATCATGAACTCTTCCACCAAATATAGGTAGCATTCACAATACCACAACACCAACGGAAGGTCAAGTTGAGATTGTCATTGATTTAAATTAAAATGTATCAAATTCAAATGGGGATGGCAATATCACAGAAGATGGTCCAAGGGATACCCTAGTTAGCTAGAATGAGATAATTGAATTGGATGAGGATGATGTTGGTAGCAAGAAAAGGAAAAACAAACCAAAGGGGGAGCATGAGTGGGAAATGACAAGGAATTTTCAACTTGGTTGGTTGTCAAAGTACCCATTCATTGTAGCAATGGGGGAATCAAATGATATTGAAAAAGAAACACATGCCAAATGTCTGATTTTTACTTGGAAATTGGGAAAACCCAAGATGTTGCAGCTAAAGATTAATAATATAGAAAAGCATATTGGTAAATTTTATGACAAACAAATCATAGTGGAAAGGAACAATCAGTCTTACAATGGAAATCAAAGGAAAAATGTCTTCATGTTAGGTATGCCATGGATTATGAAGAGCATCAACAAAGCATGTCGAAGCTTGTTGATGTAAAGGTACACTTGAGGCTTAATTTGGAAAAGCAATGGAAGGAGAAAATATGTCAAAAACTATTTAGATGAGTGTTGTTTTTCATATTTTGTCTAGAGGGCGTCCTATGATAGACTACCCAGAATATTTTGGTTTATTATATTTTTTGTATGTTCCTCATTATCCCTACACACATTGGTCAGTAAACGCTGAATGGGAATGGGAAAATTGTCTTGCTGTAGTGGAAAATGAATATTTAAAGGAGAAAGTAAAAGAGTCAAACTCCATTGCATTATCTTTAGACAAAGTTACTATGGTAGACAATACTTCTTGGGTCTGTATGCATTTGTATACTGTACAACAACATGTTTGCCAAGCTCATCTTCTCTGTGTTAATAAAATGAAGGACAATTCAACATTACATGATATATTTGAACTATTCAAGAAATATTTGAATGAAATTGTATATATGGATGAGTTGACAATTGCAAAAAATTTGGTGTGTGTAGGAGCTAATGGAGCTGCAATGATGCAAGTTCAAAGGACCAGTGTTTGCACAAAGTTACAAACTACTTGTGCACCATACATGCTTGGAATTCACTGCATGGCCCAGAGAATAAATTTGGCATTCAAAATTGTAATCAAGTTTCCTATAGTATCAAAAGTTGAAAATCTAGTCCACGAGATCTACGCATACTTCTGCCGAAGTCCCAAATGTTTCATAGAATTTTAGAATTTTGTTGAGGGAATAACACCAGGAAGCAAGCTTCTCAAGGATGTCAATGCCAAATGGATCTCCCTGCATGGACCAGTGCAACGCTTTTAGAATATCAATCCTTAATTATAGTGATGTATGAAAACCGTAGCACGGTAGACAAAGCTCTTGACCTCTTACATAGGTTAAGTGATATAGAGACACTCTTGACTTTAGCTAGTTTTCTCCCCATGCTAGATGAAATGAATAGTCCTGTGAAGAAATCCCAAGGCAAAGCTATGTATATTAATGAATATGCCAATCTACGTAAACATACATGCTTAGCCCTCAATCATCTATATCTAGATTTAACACAAGATGGCATAGATTATAACTTGTCACAGAAAATTATTGATTTGAATGATCCTGATAATTATTTACAGTTTAATGGAAGTGGGCACTTATGCATCTATGTACGTGGCTATGAGATACAAATGTACCGATGTAAGACTACTAGGCGCTCTAGTAGAGAAGTACCAGTTAACAAGGAAGATTTTAAAGACATTGTTAAATCTGTTGGTGATAATTTGAAGGAAATTGCAAAATCTCTTTCCTCAGAGATTCATGAAAGATTCCCTTGAGATGAAATACTTGAAGCCATGAGTATTGTGTATCCTCAATTTTGGGAAAACTGAGATAACCCAATATTTTTTCACGCTCAAGTAAAAATCTTGATCGAACGATTTTCGAAAACTGTAACAATCAATGAGTAGAAAATAGAAGGAATTTTAAATGAAGATAAGCTAAGAAAGCAATGTAAGGATTTTTTAGTAGCTATTAAGGACCAGTATAAATCCATGGGCAAGGACAAGGCCTTTGAACCGGGATCAATAAAAAGGGTTTGGACAAACTTAGGTCAAAGTGAAATATTGCGTGATAAGATATCAGAATATTTCAAACTTGTTGATTTATGTCAAACAATGATATTGGGGTCAGTGGAGGATGAGAGAGTTTTTAATACATTAGGGTTTTTGAAATCAAAGTTAAGAAACAAACTAGACAAGAATTTGGAAAATTGCTTGAGGATGAAAGGAACTGCGTATAATATCAAAAAATTTCCTTTTGATAGGGCACTCGCAATCTAGAGGTCCACATGTGAAAGAAGAGGGACTGGTCTATGCAACACTCCAATTCCAAAGGC
This sequence comes from Sequoia sempervirens, assembly GCA_007258455.2. Lineage (NCBI taxonomy): Eukaryota > Viridiplantae > Streptophyta > Pinopsida > Cupressales > Cupressaceae > Sequoia > Sequoia sempervirens. The sequence goes on from VDFB02043633.1 coordinate 8,476, forward strand.
TAGTACTGGCGGCACTGCCATGGGCAGTGAGACTGGGATAAATGACATTGATGAAAATGATATAGTGAATGGTGAAATTGAGACACAGGACGAAGAAGGTGAAGAGAAAACTCAGAATCAAGAGCTTCAAGATGACTCTTTTACTCTATATGATGTTGAACCTCAATTTTGGGACCCTAACTCCATTTGGGAAATGGAAGAGAATTAGCAACTTTTAGGTATTTATACTGCACTACAAGATTCATGAATCAGTTTCCATTGTTCCAAACTGTAGTTGATGATATTTTATATTGTATTGAATGAAAATTGAAATTGTGAATCATTGCACTTCATGATATTTTATTTTATATTGCACTTCATGAATCATATTCCAAACTTTAGTTGATATTTTATATTGTATTCCATGAAATTGTGATATTTTATATTTTATATTGTATTCCATGGTATTGAATTTGATATGTGTTTCTGCATCATTTTTAAAGAACAACACTTATCACTCAACTCATAAATTCCTATTGCATTTCCATTCACAAAATCTTTGATAAATATCTCAAAGAATATTAATCCATTCCTTGAACAGAAGTTAATAGTTCAACATCCACAACTTATAAGCTAACAGAAGCTAACAGTTCAACATAAATAACTTATAAAGACATCCACACAACTTAAACAATAAAAGCTTAAACTACCAAATCACCTCAATTATTCAAAGAACTCCTTACACATCCATCACCATAAATTCTTTATTCACAGATAAACATTCCACAACAATGAAATTAACCAAAAATTTCTCATTCCAATAATAGACATTCCACTAGCAAACTACTCAACAAAAGCACAATAAATCCACATAGTACACACCATAACTGAAACATTGCGCATGCATGAACTTCACCATTGTCTTTCTATATTGAAATAATAGAAAAGCAATAAAAACAATAGAGTTTTTTTGTCTTGATAATGGTTCCTTGAAGACAACCATTTTAGAAATTAAAATAAAAAGTCTTTGAAGTATCAAGAGAGCCAAATTAAAGAAAATAACATAAAAACTAAAAACTAAACAACACTGACTCCTTCGCTTTCAATATTTTCTGCCTCCTCCTTCAATAACGCCTCCTATGCCTTTAATCTTTGCCTGTATTCCTGATACTTGGTGACAATTGCGGTGATGTTTTTGCTCCCTGGAATTGTAGTAATTTGTAACCTGGTTCTCCATTTTCCCAAAACCTTTTTAGAATCAAACAACATTTTAGATCTTCTCTCTTCTCCAGAATTATAAGCCTTTAGGTGGAGCTCCATTGCACTGAGTTTCAAGAAGGACTCCCATGTCACTGTAGCAGGATCAAATATTTCTTTATTGAATTTCTCTCTAAACTTCAGAGAGATCTCTCTTATATCTAGGATCCTTTCATCAAACTCATCAATAATTTCTACTCCCAGAATATGAAAATATTTTTTAATTTCCTCCAACATTTCATAATATTTTTCAAGTGTGTTCTTAATTTCATTCACCAGATTATCACATATATTCAATTTCCATTCTAATGAATCGGACCAGGAAGGGTCTAGCTCCTTAGGATTATTCAAAATTTGCTCACCAATTAATATCTTTGGATCCATAGAGTTCAATTCTTTCATTTCCTGAGAGAGCACATAGAGACTAGTTTGATCTTTTCTGACATCCTGAAGTTCTCCTACTAACTCCTTCCTCTTGTCAAGAACTCAAGTGTAAAACTGCAAAGATTTATTCAGAAAGAAGATAGCCTCTTGAGATATTATTTCGATCCCCTCACAAGTAGCTCTAGAATAGCTCAAATTATTTTTAATTTCCTCTATAGTGAGCACATTGATGCCCTCTACCTAAGGCTAAGAACTTGAGGCTTCATCAGATGTAGGAGTGGCCATGGAATAAATAAAGTTACTCAATGCGAGGACTTGAGATTGCAGTTTTATATTTTCTTTCCTTTGTTCTTTCACTCTTTTAATTAAGGTAGTGACTGAATAATTGGCATGGTACATATCACCTTCCAGTGTTGGAGGCCCCATATCAACATGTGTGACTTTGTAGTCTGCTACTGTTATTTCATCTTCATTTAAATCCTTGACAGGGTCAACAATTTCTAACATTTGATTTCCAGAAGTAGCATCAATCACCATCCTTGACATCCTCTTGGATTTCTTAGGTTTTGAAGAGCTTTGAAGTAAATTTGCAATTGTATCCACTCCAACTATCATTGAAGGAGTATACTTTCTCTTCTTCTCCACTGCTTTTTTCAGCCATCCTGGGGAGGCTACTACCAGACTAGGATCTTCTTTTCCAGTAATAGTATCTTTAGGAGCGGTAGGAGTGGAAGGTGGATTATCAAGCGAAGAAGAGAGCATTTCAGAGTCTTCAGACATAGGAGGAAAGATATTATCTTCAGCGATCTGTTTAAAGATAGCTTCAGAATCTGCAGCCACAAGTTGAAGTTTTTCTTGATTGGTATTCTTCTTAGGGGTAGGAGAAAGCACATTGTCTTGTTCACAGATGCTCTTCAACTTGACTGTTTCTTGTGGCCTATCACCATCACCTCCTAACTGATAATTTGCACTAGACGACCTAACAGAGGGTTTCCTCGATGATACACTTGCACCAGATGCTTGCGTAGACCCCTGTTCATTCTTTTGCGATGACTTTGGCTCCTGAACAGGACCAACAACTTGTCGCCATTTCTCATCCAACCAGTCCTAGGTTCTTTTAAGCACTGGGGCAACACGCATCCTCATATATGAAATTTCACTTTGGTTCCAATCAACCCTAGGGTGGGATTTATCAAGCAATTTTTCATATCCAGGATCTAAGATTGTTGAATCCTCAGCTACATTTTCAGGAATGTCAAATTGAAGACCGAAAGCCTGTATCTGTTTTAGCGTTAGCCTCATATAATCTCTTCTCAAGACTTCATTCTCATCAACACAATCTTTCCAGAAATATTCGATAGATGGGTGATGCTGATATGAGCTCCCTCCATAGAGATTCTACTTCACAAAACCCTTACTGTCAAAATTAGCTCTCATAGACAAATTCTGGAGGTTATATTCCTTGAGAAGTCCTTCAGCTCCCCTGGCCATTTGGTTTGTTTTGCACAAAAAAGAAGGGGTCTCCAATGGGAAGGCATACCCTCATTTCCCCATGTTCGTATAATTAATATTAACCATTGCCATTTGTCGACAAACTTCCTGAAATATCATTAAATCTTCAGGATACCGAGGTAATTTCAATGGGGCTTTCTCAAAACCCCCTATTCTCAGATAGGAAAACTTATCAAATTGGATATAAAAACTCCCATATTTTGATACAAGAGAAATGAATTTAGGGGAAAGGTGCATTTTTGGATTTCCATCCAGCTTCCTCATGGCCTCCATTAAAAATGCATCATTAACACAACAAAAATCATCCATTCCAAATTTTTTAGTGAATTGAGGAAAGCGTTTATACACAGGAATGTCAGAAGCTAGGGTTCCTTGCAGCTCCAACCCTAGCCAAAAGGACCTCTGACTACCTACAATGTAGGTCAGGAAAGAACACATACAAAAAGTAGCAGTCTTATGGAAATTAATTAATTACTCATTCAAATGGAAGCAAATAACTTCAGCCCAGTCAATGAAAATGTTCTCATCACAAACTGTCAAGATAAACCGGTACATCCAATCCTCAAATAACTTAACTTGTGCATTCCCAACAATGCGGTGCAATAAAGCAATAGCATTTGCAATTTCTCCCTTAAAATGCAATCTTTTGAGTTTATTTGGCAATTGCGACTTACCTTTCCTTTCAGTCTTCAACCAGGTTTTGGCCATGGAGTTCTTACACCAGTCTTTATTCGCTTCAAAAAATTCACCTGCCACTGCAACAAACATGTCTTCTAGAGGTTCCCTTTCTGGAATCCCCAACGCTCAGGAAACAACTTCAGGAGAAATTTCTACAATTACAATCCCGCCCATGGCTTTAATTTCCCGTGTCTACGGAATGTACCTTCTCACACATGCACTTATCAGGTCCACACTCAAATAGCTTCCAGAAACCCTCCATCCTGAGCTAGCCCACTTTCTAAGAGTTTTATATCCAGCTCAGATTTGTCGTCCCTCCCCAGGCACGCCCAAAATTCTTCTAACTTAAAAGGTCCGAGCTTCGTATCCCTTATGTTGACCGTCTGTTCACTCTACATGAGCACAAAATGCAAATTCACAGAGAAAAAATGTTTGCACCTCAGAAGTACTAGCCTTGGAAAAGAATGAGAATGCATGCTAAATGTCTGAGTAAAAAGAATTTTTGCACTTGAGAAGTACTGGCCATTCCAAAGAACGAGAATGCAGGCTAGATGTCTAATTAAAACTTCACTACGCACTTATGTCATTATTTTTGATAGGACGTGCATTGAATGTGACATTCAATTTCATTCCTCGAAAAGATAGCCTTGAAACATGCATGCTTTTGGAAATTCCTCAAAAGGAAACTCTAGTTTAGTCCATACATAAGTCCATAATGTTGCGTGGTTGCTGAAACTAGGAACCTTAGAACCAAAGTCTGAAGTTTCAAAGTTTTCAAAACCTCTGACCCACTGACTACAAAGACTTGCAAGTTTGCAACTCAACAAAGTGAATGAACTCGGGGAATCGGGAAGTTATGAAAATTCAGAACTCCGCGACAAGGTTATAAATTATAAAACTCTAATGACTAGCGACCGATAAGGTTATAAATTATAAATCTCTGAGGACTAGTGACTAAGGTTAGGAAAAGCACCAAAACCGCGACTTTGAGTGATAGTAACCACAACATGTCATTAATATTCTTTGTCATTATGCATTGATGTATGTTTTAATTCTGGATCTAGTTTAATGAACCAGTTAAAGTACCTTGATTAAAGCATGAATTCATATAAATGTTTAGTGGATCTGATAAGTAGTACTAGTCATGGAGATTGAGTATCGATCTGTGAATTGTAATGCAATTTAACTAAGATTATGGATGCCTAGAATTAAAGTCACATTATAGTTCATATTTTAATTGTGCTAAAAGTAAAACTTGAACATGTACTAAGCGATTCATCACTCAGCTCAATGCTTAATAACATATTAGCAATAGTCTTAGTAGCATATACAACAATGAACATCAACAATTGTTTGAAGTGTATCTAGTAGTTGAAACCACTATTAGACTTTTTTTTCAAATGAAAAAATAAATAATATAGATAATTTATCATTTAACATTGACACATTACTGAAGTCTGAGCTAGAACAAAGACAACTCTACACAGAGCTAAGTTGGAACTTGGAAATCCATATTATCAAAAATCAAATCACTGCAGCACCTTTTCTAGCAACTTCCACTGTTCAGGTGGTGGAATTGTCATTTGTTCTAACTAATGTTGTTTGACTTGAAGATTTGTTAACAATTCATGATTCAAATTGGAACCTATCTTGCATTCTTCAGTCAATTTTACATTCAAGGTTAGCAATGGTTTGATGGAATCCAAGTAGTTCACCACATCTGTGTTCTGAGGAAACTAGCCCAAATCAATCTTCATTGCATCCTCCATCTTCTTTCTGAAATCATTCTTTCCAATGAATTGCTCATTTGTCTCAAAACCCTCTAGCAAACCAAGTTCTGTGAAGTTCCTTACCTTTTCATCCACCTTCTTCATCTTTTCTACAACCAAATTCAAATATTCCTTTGTTTCACACATTCTCAAACACTTTTCAATGATAGATGACAACGTCATTGATGTAGCAAGCTGATTAGTAATCCCTTTTGATTTCAAAACATTGTCACTGGCTTTGTAGACTATTTGTTGAATTTCTTTTGCAGATTTCTCTAATGCCAGGACATTTTTGTTGTCCACTAAATATTTGTTGAGCTTCTTATGATGTTTTCTAATAGCATCAATCAATTGAAACATGTCACACAAATGATCAATCCTCTACATTATTTCATCCCAGATCTTTTGTTTCATATGGCTCATTGTCTCTCTACAAAATGCAAATAACTTATTTTGACAAGTCTCAATTTCATTTTTTTCTTCCATCACCTCTACCACCAATCTTTCATTTCTTTTTCTCTCCTCCAATTTTTGTTCCCACTGTGCATTTCCATTCTTAATGCTTACTCTTAGTTTTTCTAAAGTTGATTTTTCCTCATCATATTTGTTGTTGCTCTCATCTATCCTTTTCTTCAGTTCATTCACTTCAGTCTCCTTCTACTTATCCTCTTTACTTGTTGATGCAAAGGAAAAAAAAAAATATTCTTTTTTCTAATTCATTGCTTTTGTTATCTACTGCTTTCCTCTTTTCTTTCTCATTTGCTAGGTCTTCCTGTAACTTTTCAATTTGAGTCTACAACCTTTTTTTCTCTCTATCTTTCTTTAGCAATGATGTGTACACTAATTCATTGTTCTTCTTTGATACATTAATTTTATTAGTATTTTTGAGTCTAGAAAAATCCAATTGAATATTGTTCACTTGGAATTTAGATTGAGCCATTTGATTTGTTGGTTTGTCTTGAACTGTGGGAACAAGAAATGTGTACTCCATGATTTCTTCATTTGTGTCAAATGTGGGTAATACCATGGTTGTGGCAGGCTCTGAAGTTATAGCAGATGCACTCTCCATCAATTGTTTCTTTTTTTTTTTATTCATGTCTGATTTCTTTTTAAACTCTTCAATGTAATCAAAACCTAGGGACATAGGAACAATGGAATGCTTGAATGGCAAAGGAATAGGAGTAGTAGTACTTGCATTTGCTAATGATGTTGTAGCTAGACTAATTGGAACTAGGGGGGTGCTTGGAAATAACTCCTTTGTGGTGGATCCACTGGTAGTGCATGACTTGGACCTGTCAAAATCCTTTGCCTCTTTTGTATGCCTTGATCACCTGGTGTTTTTGTGGTATATTGTATCGTTGTCCTCTTGTGTGTAGTTTTTTGTTGTAGCACATGTTGACCACTACTAGTACCACTTCCCATATGATCGCCACCAGAGGTAGTGCCAATTGCACTAAGCTCTCCACCATAGGCATGTCCTATTTGTGTTAGTGTCTGACCATGAGGATGAGGATTTGAAGCTCTACCAAATTGTCTTGTATGCCATAGGTCTAATTTTTCACCTCCAATCCTAAGGCTAGAAAAATCACTTGCTTTTATATGCTCTACATATATTACCGTCCAAGGGCCTTGTCTTTGGGATCCCAAAGGACCACCTTCATAACCCATTTTTTCAGCTATGGCTACTCCAGTAGTATATGCTTCTTTTCTGGCCTCACTTAAACCAAGTTTGAAATTGACATGGCTTCCTTCTTCCCTTTCATCATTAGATTCATGATCACTTTCTTTATCTTCTTGTTCATCTGGATGCTCTATATTCTACAATTTTCTAAACTCATTATCTTCTTCATTATCTCCATACTCTGCAAGAGCTCTTGGTTCACCTAGCTCCTTCCTCATAGACCAAAAGGCAGTAATTTTTTATTGTCACCAATTATTTTTTGTAACTTCCTTCTCTAGAGAACCTAGCATTTTTACTCTACTACATGGTTTAGCACATTTTTGATAAAAATTGTTGTACCTCATGATTTTCTTTCGATGCAATGCCATAATTTCTGCTAACAATTTCTCAAAATAAATACCATTCTCAGTAGCACTTTTCTCCATTGCAATTTTGACCTCATCCCAAGAATCCTTGTTTCTCAAGTTTTCGAGCAAGGGTTTACTTTCATGTTGAATTCTACTTCCAACATTCTTATTGAGCACAACCATTGATTTAATGGTGTCACATGGATCATATTGCCAGTGAGAAATAGCTCAAAATAAAATAAAAATAAAAATATTATGTGCCACACTAAATGCTTTTCTCTCAAATGTGATCCCTCCACATGAAAAAGGTAAAGAAGGAAATAAGGTCTTCTTTCGCTGACTAGTACAGTGTAGTTCATCAGTACTCTACATCTACCTTACATATTTCAAAGCAAAAACCCTTTATGTCACATGTATTGGAAGTTTGTATGGCTATACTCTTGATCCATAAAATCTTAGCACAATATATTCTTCCATTAAGTACCAATCAGCCAATTGTATTTATTTTCCTAGTTGAATGCAGTTTCTACATGACATAGGCAATCTAGGCATTGGAGTATTTGTAATTGCTTGATGCAATGGAGCCAAAAATTAGTCTACAAAATGACTATAGTTCCTTCGAGAATCATGCATCCGTATAATAGTGGTCCATTCATATACTGGAGCCATTTTATTTTCCTCAGGATTACTATAGGGCCAAATCTAAAGCTTGTTGGTCTGAAACATTCCTCTGAATTTCAATAGAAAAAGATAGCACAAGTAGGTTGTGAACCTAAATGTCTTGGTGGAACCTTCTTTAATCATTAAAAATTATTTATGCATGGATTATACAATGTGCTCAATAAATTTATATTTGACATGTTGAACACCATAATGGATATTATACACCATTTCAAGGAGGCATGCACCCACTTCCAAATTGCTATCTAGTCCTGTATTGACAACAAATTCTAAAGAATCTAAATCATTGATCTTTGTAAATCTAATGGTTATAGGGTGATTCTGGATGTTTAGGTTTGCAACCCTAGTGCTTCATGCATTTCATCCCAGAATGGAACTACAACCATACATCAAATGTTCATCAAATGGTTGAGTAATTTATGATATATATTATAAATAGTAAACATGTGTTTTAAAGTTTTTTTCAACCTTTAATGCACTAGAATTCACATCAATGCCTTTATAAAATGAATTTCAATGTCACATTAATAGCACAAACATTAATAGCATAGTAACACTTAACATTGCAAAGAACTTAATAAAAATAATTACAATGTCACATAATCACATTAATAGCACAACCATTTATTTTTATTACAAGACAATGACAATTTTCAGTTGTCAATTTCATATTATTACATAGTACAAATACAAATACAAATGTAAGTGCAAGTGCCAAGCTTCTGCCATGGTCTCTTAGTCCTGAATCTTTTTCATTTGAAAATAAATGCATGGAGGAGGGCCACTGCCAATCATGGTTTTTGAAAAGTATGCATGGGGAAAGGGGGGAAAATCAAATGGGGGAAATTGGAGTTGTTAAAGATACAAAAAGTACTTATCCCCTTTGAAAATTAGAGTCATACAAAGGATGAGGGGTTGTAAAACTACTCCCATCTTCTACTTGTTGCTTCCATGCACTTGGAGAGCACTTATCTCCATCAGAGCTCCCCATCCTAGCTCAAAACTTGTCTGAGAAGTCTGGTCAACCAAATCAAATTCTTTCCAATTCCACCCACTTTGAACTTGAAGGAAATTGGTCTTTTACTTTATAACTACATAACTGCAGGAAGGAGAATTTAGAGTATCCCCAATAATACTAAATCATCTTCTTCATGAATCCTTATTAACCCTACAAAATGAAAACCCTTATGACAATTCAAACATTGCACTTGAGAGTCAATAGTATAGCCTTTAGCCTTCAACAAATTATTTCAATTGTGCTCACTATCCTTATTTATGGGCCAACAATGCCACCAATAGTGCCACCACTAACCTGGTCCCATGTACAGCTCACATGTGTCACGTGTGAGGTTCGGTTACTATAGTGATAATCATGATTCATGCAAACCAAAAAACAAACTTAATCAATTCGAGTACTTAACTTTAGTATTTGTATTGCTTTATGGTGAAAACCTAAATGTAATACATGTTTGTTTGAAAATAATGGGACTTTTCGAGTCAACCATGGGCTTTGAAAATAAATGCATGGGACTTCCCGGATCAGGAAGTAGCTTTGAAAATGAATGCATAGAGAAAAGGGCGCTAATCAAACTGGGGAAATGGGAGTCATGAAGATACAAAATATATTTCTCCCCTTTGAAAATCAAAGTCATGTAGAAGATGAGGGGTTGTAAAATTACTCCCATATTTTACTTGTAGCTTCTATGCACTGGGAATAGCAGTTATGCCCATCATAGCACCTCTCCTAGTTCAAAACCTGTCTGAGAAGTTAGGTGAACCAAATCAACTTCTTTCCAATTCCACCCATTCTGAACTTGAAGCCTAAATGAAATTGGTCATTGACTTTGTGACTACATAACTGCAAGCAGGAGAATTTAGAGTATCCCCAATAATGCCACATGATCTTCTTCCTAAATCCTTATTAACCCTACAAAATGAAAACCCTTATGACAATTCAAACATTGCACTCAATAGTAAGGTCTTTAGCCTTCAACAAATGATTTTAGTTGTGCTCACTAGTCACTATCCTTATTTAGTTATATCTAGGCCAACAGTGCCACCAATAGTGCCACTACCAACCTAGTTCCTATGTACGCCTCACACCTGTCACGTGTGCACTGTGAGGTTATGTATACTGTATATTCATGATTCATAATGGCAATTTTCACAAACCAAAAAACCAACTTAATCGATTTGTGTAACAATAACATAAGCCTTACATGTACAATTAAAATGTTTAATTTGATTGACGCCTGGCTACATGCAAATTGTACCTCAAGCCTTACATGTACAATTAAAACTTAAGCCTTATATGTACAATTAAAATGTTTAATTTGATTGATGTCTGGTTGCATGCAAACTGTACCTCAAGCTGACAAGTGAGAAGTTGTCAAAATCACCAGACTCTAGTGTCACTTGAACGATATGAATTATGAAAATTTGAAATCATTACAAATCTTGTTTCATTAAAGCTATGACTCATGAGTTGTCCAATCAATCACTTCGGATGTTCATATGGCATTAATCGTTGTGAGTAGTACAAATACCACACGTACTTCAAAAATATTGAGAATTTCAATTAAATGAAATGTAATACGCCAAGTCATTGAAAAGAGAGAAATGAGTCTTGATCTCACCATGTGTCCGTATCTAATAGTTCTAGTGTTATTCCAGAGGTTTCAATTCGCAAGTCTACTACTTCAAAGATTTACTTGTGGAATGCACCTACAACCGTCCATGAAAAAATCATCAAATGGTCATGTTAGATTAATTTGCAACATCCTTTGTGTAAAACATTCTTAAGTTTTTAAGCATTGGTCCTACGTTCTTCCTAGGTTGTCCCTCTTTTTAAAAAAACTTAATTTACGTGCATATTTCTGCCACTTAAGTTCTTCTATCGCTCATTGCCAAAATCCAACTCGTCAGATTCATTACCACGATGATGACCCTTGATCTAGCCACGTGTCCACATCGAACGATTCTAGTGTTATTCTAGAGGTTTCCATTCACAAATTTAGTGCTTGAGAAATATACTTCTAGAATGCAACTACAACCATCCATCAAAAATTCGTCGAACAGTCTTGGTCCATAATGTCGCGTGGTCGCTAAAATTTGGAACCTTAGAACCAAAGTCTAAAGTTTCATTTTTTTTTAAACTTCCAACCCACCGACTACAAAGACAGCCAAGAAAGACTTGCAGCTAAGTTACTAAGGTAGTAAGGTTAGGAAAAGTACTTGGTCCATAATGTCGCGTGGTCGCTAAAATTTGGAATCTTAGAACCAAATTCTGAAGTTTTAAATTTTTTGAAACTTTCGACCCACCGACTACAAAGACGAACAAGAAAGACTTGCAACTAAGTTACTAAGGTACTAAAGTTAGGAAAAGTACCAAAACCTTGACTTTCATGAATTAAGATAGGAAAGGTGACAAGCATGGTGCATTTATGGAGAAGGCTGGTGAAATGAGAGGTTATAATGGCATTCACCTATCACCCTCAATGCTTCTTGGAGTTTGAGTGTAAGGATAATAGGATTGTATCCTTTCGGTGGTGGGTGATAGGTTGGAAGCCAATGAAACAAAAAGGAAATGGAGGCTAGTTTCACCATGACATCATGGAGGGAGCTGGACCCCTTTGTGGGTAAAGCATCTGTACAGAGTCTGTGAGGTTTATTTCTCTACAAAGAAGAGCAGGTGATGCAAGAAATTCAAATAATGTTGGGGGATGGATTCAAAAAATTGAAACATAGATTCAAAACAAATATCGATATCTATTCATTGGTCGTGGCTTGGGGTCTAGACTTAGGAGAACCAGTGAATGAGGTGAGGAGAGTAATGAAAACTCTGGTGCATAAATATTTTTTAGTGGACATGGAAAGAATTTTGCAATGGGTGATACTAGGAGTAGGGTTGGTAAAAATAGAAGGAATGGATGGTGGGGGCCTAGAGCTTGCAGATTTAAATCACCTCTTTATCAGATGGCCAGAGGGTTGCACTAAAGACTAGTGGCATGAAGGAGTCGAGCATGGGTGGAAAGCACTTAAAATATGTGTTGAGCTAATGGCATTAGAGGAAACAATAGAAAATATAAAAGAAGTTTCCAGAGAGGATATGCGTGAAAAAAGGGACTATGTCTGTAGAAGAAGCCAAAACTGTTAAAGGAGATACTTCCGCTAGAGATGGGTGAGTCTTCGAAGAAGAATGAGTAATAATGATTAACGTAAAGTGTAGTTTTTTGTTTTGTTTTTAGCCTTTGCTACAAAGGCATAGTTGTTTAGGGAAGTTCTGATACTCTGGTTTTTGAGCTGGTTATTCAACTTTTTTGGTAGTTTTTTGGATGTTGCTAAGTTTGTAGAATGTGAATCTTTTTCTTTATAATTAATCAAATAAACAAGTATCATTGATCAGCTTTTTTGGTAGTTTTTGGATGTTGCAAACTTTATAGACTCTGTATCTTTTGCTTTATAATTAATAAAATAGAAAAGTATCACTATCAACTAATAAAAAAAAAACATTCTTAAATTTTTAAGCCTTGGTCCTACGTTCTTCCTAAGCAATCCCTCTTTTAAAACAAACTTTAGGCTATCGCTCATCCCCAAAATCCAACCTGTCAGGTTCATTACCATGATGATGACCCTTGATCTCACCACATGTCTGCATCTAACAGTTCTACTGTTATTCTAGAGGTTTCAATTATCAAATCAAGTGCTTGAGAGATATACTTCTGGAATGCAACTAAACCATCCATCAAAAATTCATTGAATGGTCATGGTTAGATTGATGTGCCACATCCTTTGTGTAAAACATTCTTAAGTTTTTAAGCCTTGGTCCTACGTTCTTTCTAGGCATACCCTCTTTTAAAACAAACTTAATGCACATGCATATTTCTACCACTTAAGTTCTTCTATCACTAATCGCCAAAATCCAACCCGTTGGATTAATTACCACGATGATGACCCTTGATCTCGCCATGTGTCCACATCTAACAGTTGTAGTGTTATTTCAAAGGTTTCCATTCACAAATCTAGTGCTTGAGAGATATACTTTTGGAATGCAAGTATAGCCATCCATTGAAAATTCATCGAATGGTAGTGGATTCACCACTAAATTTAATTGGCCAATGAATTTTTTTATTAGTTTGATATATGTTTAATTCGCCAATGTTTTTTTCTTAATCATTTGAAAATAGGTTTAATTCTCCAATGAATTTTATTTTTTTGTTTGAAAAAAAAAATCACCAATACAATTATTTTTTCTGGTTGGAAAACAAGTTTAATTTTCCAATGGAAATATTTTATTGGTTTGAAAATAGATTTTAATCACGAATGAAAATATTTTAGTGGTTTTAAAAAAATTGCAATTCGCTAGGATTTTCCGTAGACTTCTAGCGATTACAAAAGATTCACCAATGGGGATTTTTTTTTCACAAAAAATGAAAAAATTCACCTCTAAAATTAATATTTTTTTCAGGAAGTATGAAAGATTCACTAGGATTTTACAGCTTCTCCGAAGGGGGGGGGTTCTTAAAGTTTTCCCTGCCTGAGGGTTCTGTTCTTTCTTCCTCTTTGGAGATTTCTAGGGAGGCGGTCCACTTTTTCTCTGATCTCTTTTTTGAAGATACCCCACTTGCAATTGAGGAAGAAGCTTCTATATTGGCTTGTATTCCCCCTTCGGTGACTATGGATATGAATGCCTCTTTGCTTAAACCCATTTCTCTAAAGGAGTTGGAGGATGTGGTGTTTCAGTTGAAAAAAGGGAAGGCTCCTGGTTGAGACGGGATTTCGATGGAGTTTTTTTAGGAATTTTGGGAAGTGATCAAACTTGACCTAATGGAGGTTATGCGAGAATCTTTAAGGAATATGAAAATGTTGAGGGTCATGAATGCAACATTTCTTTCTCTTATCCCAAAATGTGAGGGTGTTGATTCTTTGGATCCTTTTTGAAAAATTACTTTGTGTAATGTAGTGTATAAAATCATTACTAAGCTAATTGTTGAGCATCTGAAGCCATGGTTGGATAAGTTGATCTCAAAGGTACAAGGGGGCTTTGTTGCAAGTAGAATTTTTTTGATTGAGTAGTTATTGCAGTTGAGACTATTCATTCTATGGCCTCTTTGAAGGAAAAGGCTATGTTTATAAAGTTGGACATGGCTAAGGCTTATGATAGAGTTAAATGGGATTTTTTGAACAAAATTCTAGGAGCCTTTGAACTCAATAGTGAGTGGATTGATTGGGTCATGAGTTGTGTGACAACATCCTCCTTTTCCATTCTAATAAATGGGGAGTCATTTGATTTGTTTGATGCTTCTAGAGGTCTTCGACAGGGGGATCCCTTATCCCCATATTTGTTCATCTTGATAGCTAAAGGCTTTGGGGGGTTCATTAAGTCTTAGGTTATGGATGGTCTCATTCAAGGATGGAAATGGAGCAATTCTCTCCCTCCACAAACCCATCTTCAATTTGTGGATGATTCGGCTTTGATGGGTACTGCTAAGGTAGTTGAAGCAGTTGTTTTTCGATAGACTTTGGATTGTTACTTGGATGCCTCAGGTCAAAGCCTTAATGAAAGTAATTCTTGCATTTATTTCTTTAATACCACCATTCTTATCCAAAAACGTATTGCCAAGATCTTAAGGTTTTAGTTGGGAAAGCTTCCCTTTATCTATTTGGGAATCCCTCTGGATGTACGCCTGCTTCCCTGTTGTTTTAGCAAGATGTGATTGATAAATTTTGAGGGTTGGTTTGTCATTAGACCTATAGATGGCTATCTATGATTGGTAGAGTCACTCTATTGAAGTCAGTAGTATAGGCCCTACCTATTTATAGGTGCTTTGTGATGATTGCTCCCTCAAGCTTCATCAAAGAGTTTGAGGAGCTTTGTAGGTAGTTTCTTTGGTCGGGTATTCTCCTTTCAAGGAAGTGGAGCTTAATTAAGTGGGAAGTTGTTTGTCAGCCAAAGCAGGATGGTGGTATGGGATTGCACAAGGAAAATTTGAATGGGCAAGCTTTGGCTACTAAGTTGTATTGGAGATGGTGTTCACACTAGCATCAATCTTGGGCAGGATCATTACATTCAAGTACCTTGGGGAGGTGGATGGCACTGAGGTTCCTCGATTTATCCTCCTGGTGAAAAGCTCTATGATTTGGGATACTCTCAAGAGGGGAGCTATGTTGGTTAAACAAGGTCTATTTTGGATCTACAACAGAGGTTCTGATGCTCTTTTCTAGCATGACTCATGGGATGGCTTCACACCTATCCTCTCCTCACATCCTCACTTGGGGGATTTATGTAGGACTTTTGTTTAGGCTAGTTGAAGCAAAGTGATGGATTTCAAAGCCCCTTAGGCTTTGGGGTAGCTATTTTTTACCAGTGGAAGGATATGCAAGAGTGGCCCCTAGGTGGATCTTTTGAGGATAGGATGGGTTTGGCCTCCATTTTGGTTGATAGAGTATGTTTTTCTCTTCTGGAGTGGGATGTGTTGGCTTGGGGTTCGGATCCTAAAGGGAAGTACACTATTGCTTCAAGGTATCGGGTTTTGGATGGACATGCCTTAGGTAATGTTAAGGTTCCTTGGTAGAAAAATATTTGGAATAAATTCTCTTGGCCAAAATGCAATTTATTTTCTTAGTTAGTGGTGTATGGTAGGTGCTTGACTTAGGATAACCTCTATAAGTGAGACTTATAAGGTCCTTCATATGTTTCCTTTGTCTAAAATAGGTTGAGATTGTTTCTCATCTTTTATTTTAGTGCCCCTTTGCTAGGACTATTTGGCATTTTTGGTGGGGGGCCTAGAATTTGTAGTGTAGGGATCCTTCTTTTCTAGATAATTTTTGGCAGAACATTGAGCCCATTTCAGTGAAGACTACATTTTTGCACACAACATGGCCTATTTATCCTATTCTGATAATTTGGCACATTTGGTTGGAGTGCAACCATTGGAACTTTCTGGATAAGAAGTTGTTGGAGGCCAAGTTTGGGCCTACATTCTTGGGGCGTTGCAAGAGACTTTGTATGCTAAATGTGATATGTTATTCTTGATGGATCC
>VDFB02043635.1:0-22893 GCA_007258455.2 Sequoia sempervirens
TGCAAAGACTCAAAAGGACTTAAAAATAAAAAGTATTTACATACCAATGTTGACTTCTTTACTGTGTAAAGTTCTTGAGATGTTGCCCACTGTGAGGAAGGGCAAATGGCGTTCCATCTCCGTATGCTAACAAGAAACTGTTTTCACCATGTAACTAATGTATTTGGAAAGGTCCTGTCCACAATGAGTCGAATTTCCCGTGCATACCTTTTGGCTCTCTTCGTTTGTCCCACAAGAGAACGAGGTCACCAACTTGAAATTCTCGAGACTTGGCTTTTTTTTCAAACAGCTTCTTTACTTGGTCTTGGTGTTCCGCGATGCGGTCAGCCACCTGAACCCGATTCTCTTCCAATTCGGAGAGATACATGATGCGCTTGTCGACAGAATTGTCAAACGTCTCATCCTCAATGGCCTTAGCCAACTTGAGGGCTGGTAGTTCCAAAGTTATAGGAATCTCAACATTCAATCCGTACAAGAGTTGAAAAGGAGACATGTCGATTGCTCGCTTCGGAGTTATTCTGTCTGCCCACAAAGCATCAAACAAAGCCTTGTGCCACAAACATTGATTCTCATCCACCAGCTTGCGGATTATAGTTACCAGATTCTTGTTACTAGATTCTGCTTGACCATTACCCTGCGGATAATAGTCGGAAGAATGTGACAAAGTTATACCATGTTCGAAACAAAACTCCGTGATCTCACTTGATGAGAAAGCAGCAGCATTGTCCGCAACAATCTTGTTCGGCACACCGAACCTGGAAATAATATTTTCTTTTAAGAAATTGCACACTACTTCTGAAGTAGCACGCTTGGTAGTTATTGCTTCCACCCATTTGGTGAAATAGTCCATAGCAGTTAAGACGTAGATATGTCCAACACTTGACGATTCATTAACTGCACCTATGAAATCAATGCCCCATTGCTGGAAAGGTTCATCAATCACGATAGGTTTTAACAACAAAGATGCCAATTTTGGACGGCCGACAAACTGTTGGCATAATTCACACTTACGCACCCAAGAGTACGCATCCCGAAAAAGTGTAGGCCAGTAATACTTTGCTCTCAGGATTTTGTGAGCGGTTACTGGCGCTGAGAAATGTCCACCACATGCCAAATCATGATAAGATTTCAGCAACTTATGTTGTTGTTCTTTATCAACACACCTGAGAAATGTCCCATCCATCGCGCGCTTATACAAGCCACTATCCCACAAGACGAAACTAGCTGACTTCAGCTTGACGGTCCTTTTTTCTTTCGGAGTCAAGTGATTGGGACATTCTCCGTATGTTAGGAAGTGAGCGATGTTGGAATACCATTCATTGATAGTGCTAACAAATAGTACCATTGGAAGTGTACTAGGATCGACCTCCTCTTCGTCTAAGATTTCTTCATCCTCTGAAATTTCTTCATCTGGATTGTTTTCTGCAATGAGCTGACAAAGACCACGTCCACGTATCAGCTTAGTAGGCTTTATCTCTAGATCGTATTCCTGAATCTTGGCAATCCAGTTTCCTCTTTTCGTTCCAAATTCCTGTTGTGTGAGGATAGACTTGACAGTCGAATCTAGAACAAGAACTTTGACATGACTGCCTAGAATGTAGAACCGGAAATGCTTGACGGCTTTTACAACTGCAAAAGCGTGCTTTTCCATCTGAGAATATTTCAACTCGTAATTCTTTAGGGGGCAGCTCATGAATGCAATGGGGGATTCAAAACCCTCATCATTTTCCTGCACCAAAATTGCTGATAGCGTATGCTCGAAAGCATAACTGTACATAACAAATTCCTTGGTGTAGTTAGGGAAAACCAACACAGGTGCATGAGCAATGGCCTCCTTGATGTCATCGAACGCTGCTTTGCCTTCTGCCATCCAATGAAACGTGGCATTGCCCTTCATCATATTCACAATGTGACGAGTCTTTTCAGCAAAATCTGGAAGAAACCTCCTTAAGAAGTTTAGCTTGCCGAAAAAGGAATGAACGGCCTTCTTGCTCGACGGCAAAGCGAGGGAATTAATTCCATTGACTCTTTTTGAGTCATTCTTGATTCCTTCAGCAGATACTACGTGACCAAGAAGTTTACCTTCCGTCACCCCAAAAGTTGACTTTTGGGATTGAGGGAAATGCCGTGTTGATGGCATCTCTCTAGAGTTTGTCTCAAATGATAGAAATGTTCATGACGTTGCTTAGAGAAAACCGTAAGATCGTCAAGGTACACCACAATGAACTTACCCATCACATCTCAGAAAGCGAGATCCATGGCACGTTGGAATGTAGCGCCAGCGTTGATCAAACCAAAAGGCATCCTTCGATACGCAAAGGTTCCCCAAGGCGTTGTGAAAGCGGTTTTGTGTTGGTCGCTTGAATTCACTTCAATTTGATTATAACCGGAAAACCCGTCTAGCATGGAGAGCATCTCGGATCCAGTTACATTTTGTAGAACTTGATCCATCACTGGAAGTGGGTAATTGTCTTTGAGAGACAATTGATTAAGATTTCTGAAATCTACACAAATGCAGATTTCACCATTCTTCTTACGAACGGGGACGATATTGGCTATCCACGTAGAATGATGGATAGGGAATATTATCCGTGCATTCAACATCTTTTGAACTTCTGCCAGAATAGTTCCAGAGATCTTGGGATTGTACTGCCTTTGCTTTTGTTTGTAAGGTAAAGCTCCAACCTTGAGAGGAATGTCATGTCGCACTTCCTTAGGCTGAAATGATTTTAGATCATCATATGAATATGCCAAGACGTCAATGTACTCCTGCAGTAGCTGAGCAAACTGTCTTTTTTCCTTGGCTGTGCAACACTTGCCAATGTTGACCATCTTAGGAATGGCCTCAGTTCCTAAATTTATCTGTTCAATCTCATTAGATGAGTCAGAATCTGAGAGTTGCTTCTTCACGTGGCGATCATGCTTATCAAAAAGCTTTTCCAAGGATACCAATCCTTTAGGGATTTTATTCCCTTTGAGTTGTAGATATTCCTCGCCTGTAACAGGGTCTATATCAGACACGGATTCTCGAAGCGGAGAATCGCTGCCCTCAAAATACAACTCATCAAAATTCTCTGCTTTCTCAAGAAAGGCGATAATTTGATGGTCGTCATTGAAAATCTGCCAGTTCTCTGAATTGTCAGGTACACTTGGGCGGAAAACCAACTCTATGGTGTAAGTAGAACCTTGAAAATCTTTGTGTGGTACTAAGAGCGTGGCAGAGATTGTGAGGGAATCAGCTCTAGTATTGTATTCTCTGGGAACAACAGAGATATCAAAAGCTTCGAATTCCTCAATGGAATCCCATACTAGATTACGATAATGCCTAAGTCTCTCATTCTTTGTTTGATAGAGATTTCTTACTTGACATACTATCAGCTCGGCATCACCTTGTGCATGAAGATTTTTTATACCATTCTTCAACGCAACTTGCATTCCCAGCAACAAGGCTTCATACTCGACGGTGTTATTGGTGTTATCAAACTGCAGCTTGAAGGAGAAAGGGAAAAACTTTCCTGATGGCGAAATGAAAACCATTCCTACTCCAGAACCGGTCGAAGAGCAGCTACCATCAAACTCGAGCAACTAGACACCGTTGGATCACCAACTGGAATAGTGTCGAAGTCCAAAACTTCATCATCTGACGAAGATTCATGATCAGAGATGGACAAATCTCTTGATGATGTTTCATCTGAAGTTGAAGAAGTATCATCTTTCTCTAACTCATTTTGAGTCGAGGATTCTCCTACCTCATTTGTCTATAGGTAGTAAGTTCCCACGCCTGACGATTCGAACAAAATCTGAGCTCTGGGATTATCTGACTCAACAACGAAAAATTTTGATTCTTTTTCAGGAATCAGCTTTTGCATCACACCTTTTACTGGTATTCTTGCTTCAGACATATCCATACTTATTTCTCCTCCAACATCTTTGCAGAAATTGCGTCCGAGGAGGATACCGTAGGAAGTTGGTACATCAGCTACGAGAACCGTCATCTTTATTTTCTTTTCTGGGTATGCGGCGAATGCGTATTGTGCATCTTTGATCTGACCTATCAATGGCACTTGTTTATTCTCCATGGAAAAGCAACGACTGAAGGTTTTGGTCATTTCAAGGCCTAACGCAGTAGCTACCTTGGAGGGCATCACATTGTTAGATGCACCAGAGTCTATGACACAGTTACTCAGCTTGAAACCATTTACAAGTAGGGAGATGAAAAATGGATCAATGCGTCCAGAAGCGTTGGAGGATTAGATACGAGGTTACTCTGTGATACTTTGGGTTTAGGAGTAACTGGGATGTCAGGAGGAGTATCCCGACTTGGGGAGATCTTTTTATCATTTATGAACTTGACAGCCTGTCAAATTGGTCGGGGTTGGCTTTGAGGTATTCAGCCTCGGACATTTGAACCTTGGTTTTCTTGGCATGGTCAATAATGTCGAAAGCCTGGAAAGAACTTTGTAGGTTGGAAGTCGTAACTTCGCTGATTGGTTTCACAAAAGGCACACTGGTCTTTGGAACGGGAGGATTAGCTTTAGGAATAATGGGAGTTGATGAAGAAGAACGAGGTGCACTTACTTGTGGATTTGCTGCTTTCTTAGGTTGCCAAGGGAGGGGAGATCCTTGTTTGGCAATCGTTACTGGCGGCTTCTCCTTTTCTGGAACAACAGCAGCTTGAGCTTTGTCAAGTTGATTTTGTTGATGCCCTGTAAAAACAGCGTAAGTGTCAGTCACCAAGTCGTCTTCTTCTTCTTCTTCTTCCATCATTTGCAAATAGCTAATCTTGGAGTCGCCAGCCGATTCAGTTTCTTCTTCTTCGAAGAGATCGGCATTTTCTTCTTCAGGATATTCGGGCTGAGCATAATCATCTTGTTCAGTCTCATAGTATTCGGCGGCATTGTTAGCAGGCGGGGCTTCAAGAGCAAGTCGTCCTGGAGGTGCTGGGAGACGATTTGATTTTTGTTGCCAGCATAATTAGGGAAAGTCCTCCTAGGGACGTCCTTGTAGTTGCTACCATTGTTGTTGTTCGACACTTGTTTCTTAAGAGACAAAACTTCATTTGCCAACCTTTGGATCATGGGATCTGTAAAATTTGAGCTAGCAGTGGGGGTACTAACATTGGATGCTGAAGATCCTGAGGCTTGCATCCTCTTATTCCCATTAGTGCCTGTCCCGATTTCTCCAGCAAGGATCATGTCGTCCTCCAGACTGGTAGCCAATTGTTGGGCTACTTGAACATTAACCAGATTTTCCCTACATAAGTAAAAACTTACCTTAGGTAATTGGGTGTTGATGAAGAAGCATTTCAGGTTATGATCCGTTGGTTTAGCATCATTTGGGATCCGTGTCACCAACTTATTGAATTTCGCCACAAACTTGCGCATAGGCTCATGAGCCTCCTTACGCATAGTGGTGAGCTGCGCCAATAGAGCATGTGAATCTTCAGCAGGCTTAAATCTTTCTTCAAATTTAGTGCGAAGGGTGGCCCAATTGGTGACAGAGGCATTGGGAAGAGTAAAGAATCATTCGGCTGCAACCCCTTGAAGGGATTCAATGAACAATCTTACTGAAACATCTTCGTGCTCAATGCCAAGAACGCCGCATACTATGTAGAATGCGGATATGTGCTCATCAGGGTGTTGTTTGCCGTCACCTTGAAATTTTGGAAGATGCTTCCTGGATACACGAGGAAGTTCATGTAAAGGTGGAGTCAAACAGAGGGGACCAAAAGCATTTCCCCATGGTCCTGTAGGTGGTGCGGCCATGACTGGTTGCACAACAGGTACTTGAACAGGACGCCTGCGATAAACTGACCAAACACTTCGGATCGGAGATCTTTGGCTACGTGGAGGGAAGCTTATAGCCCGTTGCAGTGGTGACCTTGCTCGTGGAAGAGTAAATGGAAAGTGACGTTGCAACAACTCTTCAAAGAGTGGATCTGTTATTCCTTGAGCCGTCAATCCTCTTGTATATATTCGGTCTGCCAGATTGTAGATCTGAATACAAAGGGTGTTACTGGTTCTACATTCTAGGCAGTCATTTTCGGTTCTACATTCTAGGCAGTCATGTCAAAGTTCTTGTTCCAGATTCGACTGTCAAGTCTATCCTCACACAACAGGAATTTGGAACGAAAAGAGGAAACTGGATTGCCAAGATTCAGGAATACGATCTGGAGATAAAGCCTACTAAGCTGATACATGGACGTGGTCTTTGTCAGCTCATTGCAGAAAACAATCCAGATGAAGAAATTTCAGAGGATGAAGAAATCTCAGACGAAGAGGAGGTCGATCCTAGTACACTTCCAATGGTACTATTTGTTAGCACTACTGATGAATGGTATTCCAACATCGCTCACTTCCTAACATACGGAGAATGTCCCAATCACTTGACTCCGAAAGAAAAAAGGACCGTCAAGCTGAAGTCAGCTAGTTTCGTCTTGTGGGATAGCGGCTTGTATAAGTGCGCGATGGATGGGACATTTCTCAGGTGTGTTGATAAAGAACAACAGCATAAGTTGCTAAAATCTTATCATGATTTGGCATGTGGTGGACATTTCTCAGCGCCAGTAACCGCTCACAAAATCCTGAGAGCAAAGTATTACTGGCCTACACTTTTTCAGGATGTGTACTATTGGGTGCGTAAGTGTGAATTGTGCCAACAGTTTGTCGGCCGTCCAAAATTGGCATCTTTGTCGTTAAAACCTGTCGTTATTGATGAACCTTTCCAGCAATGGGGCATTGATTTCATAGGTGCAGTTAATCCATCGTCAAGTGCTGGACATATCTACGTCTTAACTGCTACGGACTATTTCACCAAATGGGTGGAAGCAATAACTACCAAGCGTGCTACTTCAGAAGTAGTGTGCAATTTCTTAAAAGAAAATATTATTTCCAGGTTCGGTGTGCCGAACAAGATTGTTGCGGACAATGCTGCTGCTTTCTCATCAAGTGAGATCACGGAGTTTTGTTTCGAACACGGTAATGGTCAAGCGGAATCTAGTAACAAGAATCTGGTAACTATAATCCGCAAGCTGGTGGACGAGAATCAACGTTTGTGGCACAAGGCTTTGTTTGATGCTTTGTGGGCAGACAGAATAACTCCGAAGCGAGCAATCGGCATGTCTCCTTTTCAACTCTTGTACGGATTGAATGTTGAGATTCCTATAACTTTGGAACTACCAGCCCTCAAGTTGGCTAAGGCCATTGAGGATGAGACGTTTGACAATTCTGTCGACAAGCGCATCATGTATCTCTCCGAATTGGAAGAGAATCGAGTTCAGGTGGCTGACCGCATTGCGGAACACCAAGACCAAGTAAAGAAGCTGTTTGACAAAAAAGTCAAGTCTCAAGAATTTCAAGTTGGTGACCTCGTTCTCCTGTGGGACAAACGAAGAGAGCCAAAAGGTATGCACGGGAAATTCGACTCACTGTGGGCAGGACCTTTCCAAATACATCAGTTACATGGTGAAAATAGTTTCTTGTTAGCATACGGAGATGGAACGCCATTTGCCCTTCCTCACAGTGGGCAACATCTCAAGCACTTTACGCAGTAAAGAAGTCAACATTGGTATGTAAATACTTTTTATTTTTAAGTCCTTTTGAGTCTTTGCATTTTTGTTTCTGTCGTCGTCATCGCCTGACTCCAAGCCCAATGGATGGATAAAGGCACTTGAATTCTGGATTTATTCTCCCTTCGTTCTTTTCAAAAGAACAACTGAAGGAAGATCCCCAGCAGGAGCCAGCTGTTATCACGGAATCTAGCAGCGCTCGTTCCACGGATAACCCCCCTACGAAACTTGTCCGTTTCCTAGGATTCATGAAGTTCAAGCACGCATAACGAAGTGATTTTCAAGCCACCTCGAAATGCGTTCCTAAGCCTTGAATAGTCAATTCGAGCATTCCCCCTTGTTCGCCTCGCAAAGACCTTCGAAACGAGATCTTTCGCGACGTTTCACTGTTCGTACTTAGCAAATTACGAAAAAATGCAGTGGCACTGAAAAAGTGCGCTCCTGCCCTGAAGCCAAAAATTGGCTAAGTCAGAAAATGCAAGGGCGCTAAAATTTAGCGCCCCTGCATGCAGTGAAATTGCTAAAAAAATGTAATAGCGCTAAATTTTAGTGCCATTACATTTTCCTTCGCCACTTAAACTTTTTCATGGCCCTGGCACGTTTCTTCATGTTTTCGCGTTTTTCGTCAATCGTGCCTAAAATTTATTGCTCGACTTGAGTTAGGTTTTTAATTTTCATTTTCACTTAAGTGAATGAATTCGCCATTTTAGTTGTTCATATTTCATGTTCTTTTCTTCCTCTTGCTGGGCGAATTGCACCTCAACTGCAAAACACGTTTTTTGTTTTGAAGACTTTCGCCATTCTTTCTTCAGCAAGTTTTCGTGTCTTGGTTCGGGTAAGTCTTTCTGCATTGTCTTCTTCTTATGTTCTGAATATGATCTAATGTTCTTTATTTACGTTTTTGAACCCTACGCATTGTGTTCTTTATTCACGTTTTCCCTTCATGCGTTTTGTTCTTCTCCCATTTGCGTGTTCTTCTTCATTCGCGCGTTTCTTCCTATTCTTTCACAACGCAACTCTTGTATTTCATATTAAATCCTTTCTCCACCGTGTTTCTCTTTCTAACGTTTTTGTTATTCTCATTTCACATCGCCTTCTCCATTGGCTTTGTTGCAAACTTTGAAAAGATCTATCACTTGGAAAGAAAGAAGTTCAGCTTTTGAATGCAAAAATAATCATGGTGCGAATTGCAACCCTATGCAAAGACAAACCAAATTATCTTCAAAAGCTACATGTTGCCAAGCCCGAGCGCTTTCGCCATTCCCACTTACATCTGCATTTGAAAATTTTCCTAAAAATGCTAAAGCGCTGAATTTTAGCGCTAGGACATTTTGAGAAAATGTAAGAAAAATCCTAACACTGAAAGTGTAAGGGCGCTAAAATTTAGCGCCCTTGCACCAAAAGCAATTTTCCAAGAATGTAAGGGCGCTGAATTTTAGCGCCCTTACACTTTTTCCTAGTTTCTTCCAATTCTTCCCAAATGAACTTCATTTTTGACCAGTGCACTCCTAAGCCTCATTTTTCTACATTCGTGCATCGTTTTGTGTGCCTCGTCATCCGCTTCATGATTTCTCATCCTTGTGCTCATTTCGCGCTCACCCATGTTTCCTAACAGTTCTTTCTTGTTCTGGCTAAACGGATTGCAGTCTACTTTCAAAGATCATCAAGTCAAGAGTGATCAGAGTACCAGTTCTTTTTGATGACTACTACTAAACCTCCTTCTTCTTCGAAAGCAAAAAGCAAGATGAAATACAAATATCAAGGCGTCTATCCGCCAACTATGGTGCTTTCCAAAGTCGAAGAGATAAAAGATATAGAAGTTGGTCATCAAGACTTGGTTGACTTTGCAAAGCTAACAGAGACGAAGCCTCTTCCTGATTCAATGAGAGCAATCGTACACAACAACCTCCATTTGGTGGAAATGTTCCCCACAACTGCACACAATACCGAGTTTTTTCTTCAAGTTGCGTCTCATTACATCAGAGAAAGCAGAAGTGTGATCGACTCTTCCGGGCACGAGATTCTGAGACTTGACCCCGATTTCTTTGACATTGTCTTCAAGGTCCCTCATATGGAGAAATATATTGACATCTCTATATCAAAAGCACAGGAGATCTTTGATGCTGATCCCAATAAAGCTAAATAGTTGATAAACACTCAATGGCTCAAGAAGCCTAGATCATCTATTTCTAGATGGCCGAAAGGACTCCTGAGAAATGACTTCAAAGATGACGTCAAGGATATGATCACGTTTCTAAGCAGAGTGAAAGGATTTCCGGAATCATCCACTTTTCACGATTGGATGTATGAATACATCAGGATCATAAGAAGGCAGAAAGTGCATATCGACTGGGGCAAACAAATCAGTGATGAGATACACGAGCAGTTGATCAATGCTCCTTCTACATTGAAGTTCTACATGACTTCTTACCTAGTGTACGCAGCGGCTGTGATGAGAAAATTCCCAGGTCTATCAACAAAAGGTAATCGGATGATGGTGCCTGTGTACAGATATTTCTATCAATTGGAGCTGAAGGAGAGCTTTCATCATTTCAGACAGGTCACTGATGCTTTCTTTGCGCCTTTGCTCTTCAACTTTGATCCAGCTTTGGAAAGAAGAAGACTATCTGATGAGGCTTATAAGGTGGTAAGTAAAGTTGGATGTATTTTTCTCTAATTCCCAACGTTTACTTACTTGAGAGTAGGCTGCTACACTGGTTGTCCCTACATGCTACCACGTTATCCTTCGGATAAGTGGATTCTCATGGAAACATGCTGACAGTTGATGTCAGTGCAGAAGGAACGTAGAAGCAACCACAAGCGTGGATTCAAGTTCCCACTGACCATCGGCCGATATACTATCCAAACTGCACAAAAAGCTAAGTCTATCTATGCTGAAATGCAAATCATGACCATCAAAACCTACAGGTATAGGTTTGATTTCAACTACCGAGATGTTAGAAAAAAGTTGCAAAAAGGTCACCAACACAGGTACCGTTTTGAAGACATCTGGGCAGATTGCAGAGATGAAGAAGCCATTCACAAAATGGACTATTGCAGATTGACAGTTCAACAAATCAGAGATCTTGGTATCACTGACCTACCAGAGGATTTTGAGGATCTAGGTGATATCATGAACGCTGTCTATGATGAGCAAGGCATTGCTAAAAGGCCGTTGTCTGCAATACAATGGTCTAGGAAAGAGGTTACCAACATGAAGGAAAGGCTAAGACCAATCCTAGCCAACACAGAAGAATGGTTACATAAACATGGTTATGCAATGAAAAGCTTCAGAACAGACTCAGAAGGAGAGGAGTCCAAAGCAGAAGCTCGCCAACAGCAAGAACTCCGCGACAAAAACAAATCAGCGGTCGTTCCCACTTCTTCGCGAAGAGGTCCTAGGATCAAGTTCACTGTTGGTAAGAAAGATACCCAAGCTGTCCAAGAGACAGAAATCACGGAATCTCGTCCATCTCGTTCTAAGGGTAAAAAGCCTATTCTGGAGGAGATAGATTCTGATGAAGAAGAAACTTCAAGCGACCAATCCGCTGAAGATGAAGATTCAGCAGAAGCAGACTCCGATGCCGAAGAGGTTTCTGAAAGCGGGAAAGAGTCTGATGAAGATTCTGAAGAAGGATCTGAAGGTGACTTTGAAGGTGAACCAGAATCGGAGAGACAAGAGGGTGATCAACAGGAACCCGGGCATGATCAAGAAATGACTACTTCTCCTCCTGAGAATGTAGTTGAAGAAATTCCCAGAACATCATCGCCTGTGACTTCAAACGTTCTTCATACCCCTCCAGATTCAAGAACTCCTCCACCTCCTGTTCCCTCGTCACCTATCCCTACCACATGCATTCCTGCAGCTGAGATATCCCCTATCCCTGCAGCATCAACCCAGCTTGATACTCCTTCAGTAACAAGCATCCATACGGTTGATATATTATCAAGCCCACCATCGTCCATTCCTAGCTTGTCTTCGCCAATGTATGATATCACTTCTGAAAATGAATTCAATCGTTTCATGAATGAGTCAATGCGTGATCAGCTCAATGTGTCAACTATAGGAGCAATGATGATAGACACTTCTCCAATTGTCACGATACCTATGGTGAGATCAGATGTGACAATAACTTCAGAAGTGGCAATGGCGACCGAATTGACAGTAAATCCAGAAGTTCACACTTCTTTTCTTCCTCCTTGGCTAATATCTCAAGTGTCGAAGAGTAAAAAGAAAATGATTTCTCCAGAAGAGCTCGACCTCGAAGAGATAGTTCTTCCAAAAGCCAAAGGGAAGAAAAAGGAAAAGGTATACTCAAGGCTGAACGTTGATAAGTCTGGCCACAAGTATGCTGAAATTGGCATACCACTGAATCAAGAAGGTGATGTCAATATGGAGGACTACACAGTAACAAAGATCTAGCTTGGCAAGGTTACCAACGAAAGTGCAAAAGCCGATGCGCAAGTCACTTTGGATATCTTGGCAGGAAGGCTGGATAAAGTTGAGCAAGCTCGTAACATGTACAAATAGAGGACAGAGCATTATGCCACTGTTGTAAAGAGACTAGCCGGTTCTCCAAGTAATGCACAACCACTGACAGTGGTAAATATTGAAGACCCAGCTGTCAAGAAAGCTGAGAAATTCGCCTCCAAAGGCAGGGTGTTATATGATTTTGTTGAAAAGATCATCGAACATGGATCTCAGATAATTTTGGCTGCGGATGAGAAAACTACCATGTTGGCCAAGCTCACCACAGAGCTTGATAAAGAAAAGAGCGTACTTTCCCAGGAGCGCAGAGACATGGAGAAATGCCTGTTGTCATGGTCAGAAATGAAACAGCTAAAGCTCAGCAAATTGGTGGAGGTTGGGGTAATTCCTGACAAAGAAAAGTTTGTAGAGGTAAGAGAATCACTGAAACACAGAATTCAAGTGGTTCAATCTCTCACAGAAGATCTTCACCAAATACAGGAAGATGTCGACGGGCATCGCAACATTCTTGACAAAAGTATTAGAGAGTTGCCTGGTCAACTTCTTGAAGAAAATCATATCTTCCTACCGGCCACAGAAATATCCCTGATCTTCAAGGAAGCCATCATGAATTTGATTGACAGTTCAGACTTCTCAGAAGCTTCATTGAACATCATTTGTGATACAAGGCTCATTGGACAACCTGAAGACACATCTTGGCAGTGCAAGAAGGTTCACTCATCGCCATGAGATCGATCACGAGAATTCACACCATTGTGGATTACACCGTTGGTCCGGATGAGAGTTTGTCGAGGAGACTAGGAGGAAATTTGAAGACTTCGCCCAATGCAAAAACGTGAAGCAGACCATATTCTCCAATGTTAGACATTTCCGGTGCATCCCTTTATGCATCTTGTAAATATTTCTTGACATTTTCGAATGTCATTTTGTAAATTGTAATTACACCAAGTCCAAAGATGTAATATTTTCAAAACAAATTACACTTTGACTTTGGTCAAAGTTAGGTGAGATTTCCTAAAATTGCTCACCTAATTTTCCCTGATTTTCTCAATCTCTTTCCTTCTTTTGCTCATCCCTCTTTCTATATAATGTGAGGGATTTTCATTGTAAGAGGATCTTTTAGTGTTTTTGCAAAGAAGTGCTGCCCTTTTTGAAACAAATTTGTGAAACTTTGCGTTCATGCTTTGTGAATGAGATTCGATTAATAAAGAAAAGGATTGCAAGCCAAACTTTGCGTTGGATTCGATACTTTTGTGAGTTGATCTTATTTGGTAGTGATTAGTTTGAAGAATCTGAAGGACTCTAAGTAGTTGATGTAAACTTTGTGTTACATTTATTATTTAGATTGCATTTGTATTTCTGCTTATCATTGGTTGAATGATCTAGAAGACTTTGTTCTTGTAATCATTCATGCTCTTGCATGTTCTGGTTGAGTGATCTACAAGACTTTGTGCTTGTAATTATTCATACTGTTGGATACTCTTGTCGAAGGATCTACAAGACTTTGTGCTTGTAATCGTTCGTGCTAATTGATACTTTTGTTGAATGATCTACAAGACTTTGTGCTTGTAATCTTTCATGGTGTTCAAAGAATTTTTGCGTCTAAGAAGACTTTGTGCTTCTAACGTAGCAAACGGTACTTCTACACAGATCCAACACTGAAAAAGCTACAGAACGACTTTGTGCCTTCGTGAGCTTTCCCTTTTTTACTTTATTTGTTTGTTATGTATCACTTCTGGTATCTCTACGCTTCGCTTTGACAAGATAGAGATATTGGTATTACTGCTAGTTGTTTGTTTCAAGTTATCAAGAATTCTGAACTTTCAACGGTGAAGCATTGTAAACATCTTCTCTGAAAAAAGAGAGAAGTATGAATGTAACACACCCCCCCCACTCCGTAGTTTTCGTGTACATTTTGTAATTATTTTTTTGATTTACTATCGCTTATGTTAGCAGTAAGAAGGGCGCCTCCCCTTTTCGAGAGGAGAGATTCACATCTCACATAGCTATGGCTGAAGTCCAAGTTGTGTAATCTATCGAAAAGCTGATTACATAATTTTCACCCAACACGATCAAAACAATCAATATCAGTTGCATCTAATGTGTGCTTCAACATCACATCAAATCATTCAAAAAAAATTTGTTCCAAACCAAGCTTCAAAATATTGAACAAATCAAATCCAATCAATCCGCCATTATCTTGGAATATCTTTCCCAATCCTTGTGTTGCTTAACACTATCCTTACATTGTTGTGTATCCTCAACAATGTTATCATCATCAATCCATCAATCTGATCAATGAACCTTAGCTTGGTTTTCAACAAAATCCCAAAATAGATCACTGATATCGTCACACATATCCATATCCAAATTGTCAAAATCATGTGAAAATAAAACAAAACATTCAAAACATATTGAAATCCCAAAACAAGTTAAAAAGTCAAAAAATGTCAAAAACATGGTATCCGAACTACATTGTCTCTGAGCTTAAAAGTAGGCAAGGCCATAATTGATGAGCCCTTGAGACATAAAAACACAAAAAAAATTAAATAACCCAAAAATCCAAAAAATAGCCTCAATAATCAATCATCCATGATAAATCAATTGTCACCTTCATCCTTTGGAAAAACAAATTGAAACAACCACAACAATCAACAAAAGAAAACTTCAAAGGTAAAATCAAAATCGAAACAACAAACTTCAAATGTAAAATTAAAATCAAAACAACAAACTTTTAAACGCAAAATCAAACTCTTGGTCTTTTTAGCAAACATGTCAATCAACCTTATATCAACAACCTTTCAAACAACCTATCAACTTGCCACCATCCACTAACATGTCCTAGGATGCATCTTTCCTACAATGGAAATTATCTTTGGCTATTTCTTTGGATACTTATCCTAAACAAAACGCATCCCCTTGACTAGAGGTATGTAGAACATTGGCTTGTTTGTTCACTTGATCTTTTCTTTGATTTATCTTATTGTGCTCATTCCAATGACCTCTCAATGATGTCTATCAAAATAATTTAGAGGGAAAGGAATAGGGAATTGATCATTATCTTTTGTTTTTTGTGCTTGTTGGATGTTCTTGTAATATAACCTTGGTGAATACTTGTTTTGTTAGGTATGTATGGAAGGTGTTTTGGGAAGCTTGTTGACTATTGCATTGATATGTTATACCTTTCCATGTTTTGGTTCAAGATGTTTGAAACCTCTAAAGTGCATCCTAGCAATGTTTCTATATGTCAGGTGTGAACAAGAATACTCCTATCTATTTGTCGAGTCAAAGTCCATCACACTAGATACAATACTATCTTGGTTGTCTATACCTTGATGCATCATATTTATGTGTTTTATCAAACATAAGGAAAGTTGTGACGTTCGTGTCCCAATCCCTGGATAAGCAAATCATCATCACTCATCACCATATTTAATAAAGTCTCGACAACTCATAGACTTGTTGGACTTCTAAATCAATGTGTTGTACCCCAAATTAAAATTTTTGCTACACTTAGGAATTTTGTAGAAATGGTTGAAAGTCTTGTCATAATTGTCAAAAAAGGTCAAAATTGGGGTTCGTATGTCTTGCATGAGGGTGAAAACTCAAAATTTCCAAAATTTGATGATATGGATTTTCTCAGAGTGACCAACTTTGGAGGATTTTAGTGCCCCATCTAGCCAAGGGCTCCCAAGCTTTTGACCCCCAAGATGCAGCTTTCAGGAGATGAAGCCTCCATAGAAGCCCCCTCAGAATCCTCCGAGCTACCTAGCAAATCTGACAATCATTCAATCAGATCATTCTAGCTCTTGAAATTGTGAATTCATCATAAGATCAAGGGAAGCAAGCAAGAACTTAAAGAATATGGAAAAATGGCTAACACTTGTGATCATGGGTGCCCCAAGTAGCCAGAGGTGCCCATGATTTTGAAGGTCAAGATGGAGTTTTTTTCAAAAGTTGCCTCCAAACAAACTTTGCTAGATTCACTCAGGCTCTGTGATGGATCATCCTTGCAAATCATAGGATTCACTTAGCTCCCAAATATCGAAATCAAATAGACGTCAAAATCAAACAAAATATTGAAAATGATGAAAAATGGCTAAGTCCTCCAAGGGTGGCACTCGAGTTCCCATGCCTTAGCCAAAATTTTCAAATTTTCAAAATCTCAAGAAGAGGAAAAATGTCCAAGTTCGATGCACAAGCTTCGGATAGGGTTCGAAGGATTTAAAGCAAAAGAAAGAAAATTTTCTCAACCTCAACCTATTTAAGACGTCTTTTCCTTTCATTTTTCATAATTCTTGTAGGTGGCATCCAAGGAAGAGAAGAGCAAACATAAAAGTTTTCTTCAATTCAAGACTCGAGAGCCAAAACTCAATGCTTTTTTGTAGTTCATTATATTTTCCGGATCAACATACAAAGAGGCTTCTTTTCTCATGCTATTTTCTTATAGAGCATCAAATTTCTGGAGGAGATCAAAATTTTCAATTTTCAGTGATCTAGGTCATATCAGTTTATGGTTTTGAACAACTTTGAAGAATTTTATATTTCAAAAACTTGCTTTTTCCTAGCATGTCCAAGATATCTTCAATATTTTCAAAATCTGATCACCTGGGTCTACCAAGAATGTGATTCAACACAAAACCTAGCTCTCAGTTTTTTTGTGAATTCTAGGGTTTGTTTCTTTTTCAACCAGTATTCAGTATTTCTCAAATATGATGACTTGGTTCCTCTTGAAACAAAGTTTTGCACAAAACCCAAGTTCCAAATTTTTTGTCCAAAAATTTCAGAAATTAGGGTTTGTTGCTTTTTCAGTTAGCACTCAAAAGCTTCAAGAACAGATGATTTGGGTCTTCTTGCATCTAAATTTTCTACAAAAGCCATATCTCAAAAAAAAATTGAATTTTTTTTTCCATTTGAAGAAGAAAAACTAGCAAGCTAAATTTAGAAAGTGTGCAAAACTTGTCCAAGCATAGGTCAAGTTTACAACCAGTCTTCAAGATTTTCAGTATGGAATAACCTCCCATCAAGTTCAAGACCAATTCAATGTTATATCATGACTTCATCAGAATAGTTGAAACTAACTTGCATCATATTAAGTCAGTGTTCAATTTGCAATGACTTCATCAAAATAGTTGAAACTAACTTGCATCATATTAAGTCGATGTTCAATTTGCGTGCTTTGGAAGACATAGGTAATGTTGTAGTTCGACACCTTGGTCATTGTGGACTACTTGCAGTAGCATCAATTTCTATTTTAGTGCAAAGTCTAGAATTTGTAATTGCTTGCATTGAGCATTACAATCCTGCAACACCGGAGATTCAATTGATAGATGGGAGAGTGATTTGCAACTTGAAGCCATACATGATTGAAAAATGCTTCTTAATACCACCTTGGGTTGAAAGTGTTTTCATCTCCAAAGAAGAATGTGGAAGGGTGTGGGAAATGCACAAGGAGAAATAAAACAAGAAAGTTGCACAAAATTGGATGAAAGAAAAACATAAAAAATTTCCAAAGAACATCGGACGTGGGGAATTTAAGGATGAGATTGTGATCATGATCACCCTACTCAACTGGATCACTGGTCAAGTAGATGCTACCAAATTACAACCTTTGATGTTCTATGTTATACCTTATATCATGAAGAAAACAAAATTCTATGATTGGTCAACCTTAATCAACAATAGCCTTCATCAACAAATAACCGAATACTTCCAAATTCATGTGTTCCACATGGTTTCCTACCTTGTCTACCTAGTGGTCTTCCAAGGAAAATTCAGAGGGTTGAATACTGTGGGGTCCCTGGATGTACAACATGTTTACAATTATTACCCTCAGTTGGAATTTATAGAATCATCACATCACTACAAAAGGGTAAATAAGGCTTTCCTAATGCATACGATGCGATACCTGGATAATGAGTTACACGTACGTATTTCATCAATTGTTAGGGAAAAAATGCAGAGGGAAGATTGGTTCATTCAATTTCCTACCTTCACCTACATAAGATTTTATGGCTTCTCCAGTGCTCCACTCATGTTGCCGAGGTACCCATCAAATGAAGTGGTTTTCATGGAATTCCTAAGGCAAGTATATGATGTTCACACTTTCTTGCGGAATCAAAAGAAGCCCACCTTTAGTTTTCCATTTGAGTTGGGAATTTATAGATGCAGATCATTAATGGATGATGATTTGGCTTAACTTCATCTCAATCCATATAGCAAGAGATGATCATATGACCCTCATGGTGTCTTTGCATCTCGACTTGGTTAGAACTATGCTCATGTGTCCGCACTTGAAGATTTTTGGGTCAATTATAGAGATGAGTTTGAGGTACAAAGGCATAGTTACATGAGACTTACTCTCCATCAAATGAAAGATTGATTGTCAGAGGATATTGAGGGATTATCTAATGATGATGGAGATGTACTTCCAATGTACACTCAAAATAAAATTGAACAATAGCCTCTTCCATAGGTCAATTGGGCCAACAAAGAAATCATCTCAGTGGAAGAAAGGACATGCCAAGTCATTGGGCATAACAATATTTTCTTATTCCTCAAGAGGAGGAAATCCATTTCAGCAGTAGAGTTGCCAAGAATGTAGTCATCTCTTCCCTCTTCTTCTAGAGCACAACCAAAGATGAAGGGTGTAAGTCAACCTCAAGAAGGTGTAAAGGGCAGCAAATCAACAAAGAATACAAGGAGAATGTTGGAATTTTCAAATATAATCATATAGGAGTTGCCAACAGTCAAAGCAAAAGTTCCTCCAAAAGAGTCTGTACCTCAAAAAGAAACAAAATTATATGTTCCTTTGACACATAATTATCCACCATCACCAAGGTCTTCACCAATTCACATTGATTCAGAAGATGAAGAAGTGAGAGAAGTAGCAACTGAGCCTCCCATGGAAGTTAGTAGAGATTCCACATCTTGGATTGAGAGCTCCTTGGGAAGGAAGAGAAGGAGACCTTCATATCAGCTCAACTTTGATGATCTTGAAAACATTTACCAAGATGCACCTAAAAAGAAAGCAAAGAAACAAGTTCAGTTTGAAAAGAACTCAGATGGTGAGATGATTATGGAGACCGCTACACCTCCAAAAGATAGAGATATTGATGAAGTGGGCGTAGATGATTTTTTCATGGTTAAGGACAATCTTGGTAAAAGCACTAGGAATGTGGATGTAAGTTTTTTCAAAGTTGTAGCCAAAAATCTTCAAGAAAGAGTGCTTAAAGATGGAGAAGATAAGGCAGCCCTCAAGTTTGAAATCTAGAAGCTCATGCTATATATATCTAATCTTGTTCATGAAACTTCACAGGCTACTCAGTTGCTACCCCAGGTAATAGAAACACCAACTGATCAATAATAGTTGAGGCAGTTGGTGATATATGGAAATCAAACATGGGAATAGATTGAAGAGTTCATCACCAGAGGCAGAGAAATCCTTGCATGGATATATCAGCTAAGGAATAATGCTCATGACTTATGCCAAGGGATTCAAGGATTTGAGCAATTGATAATAGAGGTGAAACCTATGCACGAGATCATCATGGAAAATTTGGATACAACATACAACTCAACGGTTTCAAGAGAACACAAGAGGAAACTCCTTGCATGGAAAGAACATCACCTCTTCAAGGTGAGAACCTATGAAAGGATATCTGAAGAGTTATTTGCATACAAATAAAGGGTGATTGATGCTCTCCAGTTCATAAACGAATTCTTTTCAGGAATCCCTTGTCAATACTGTCATGATCATGGCTCTTACATCAAACTTGTCGATGTACAAGCTAAGTTCCAAAATGTTGTTTGTGGCAGTGATGTCAGTGATCCTATTGTTGGGAAGATGAGTTAGATTTCCATGATGTCAGCGAGGCTTGAGAAAGTGGCCAATAAGGTTGAAGATTTTCTAAGATCAATTGCAGAAGGAGAAGAAATCCTTGAAAAGAAAAACTTTGCTATAGATAGTATTGATGCTCTTGATAGAGACAGTTTCCCACTTTTTAGCAGATGTGGTAGAGATTTAAAGCAGCAATCATCTAGAAGCTTTCTTCCAGCTGTATTTCTATTCTTGTCTCAATTCTTATCCACTCTTTGAAGAAGAGAAAGAAAACAAGTTGTAATAGTTAGTGTTCCCTATTTTTATGCTTTCATAGGTGGTTAGATGTTTATCTAGTTTAGTTTTAGAAATAAAGCTTGCATGTTGGAAAGTCTTGGTTGTAAAAGCAAGGATATTTTAGGGTTCCCCACTCCTCTGCTTGTGTATAAATAAGGGCAGCATTGCCCATTATTTTCTTAACTGTGCTTGTGATAACAAATTGTTGAGCCTATTTTGCCTACAATTTGTTGTTTAGTTTCAATTCACTTAGTGTAAGAACAAGTTTTCAAGTCTCTTTTAGCTGCAATTTCTTGTTCAGTGCATGTGTCTTGTGTCAATGTATTTTGGTTTGATGGTTAAACTGTAAGCCTATTTTGCTACAATCCTGTTGTCCCAAAAGTGTAATCTTTTTTCCTGAAATTTGAGAAAGTAAAGTCTTGTACCCACTTTGCTACCCTGATATAAAGTCTCAATTTTTTTTCATTTATTGTGTTATGCTTATATGATCTTTATTTCAGCTTGCATTGAAAGTAAGTAAATGTGTGTTGGAAAAGAGTTTATTTAAGTATTTTTTCAAAAAATCCTTCCTTTTCCATTTCTAACTCTCTTGCTCTGGATTTGCTTGAGAAGTTAGAAACGTCATTAGAGTAGGCTTAGTCATACTTGAACTTCTAAAACAAAAAATCTCAGCTACAGTGCTTGAGTTTTATAACCTTGTGCTCTTAGCTGAACAAAAAGATAGGAAAATTAGTTTTAATTTACTTTCTTAAGCAACATCAACAAAGAGGGAGCTTCCCCTCCTAATTCGAAGAGTATTTTATCTGTGCATACCTGTCCATTTCTAATTTGTATTCCAGAGGTGTGAATTGAAACACCAACATAATGGTTAATCCATCTCATTCTTCAATTCATTAGTCTTATTCTTTTATCTTTACTAACAGTTCTATCCAAGTATCGAATCTATGTGTTATATCAAAATATATTTGAGGCTACCCATGGTCAATGACTGTCTATACATCATCAAATTTTTCTACATCAAGCATCTAAGCTTTCTAGTCCTCTTTTAGCTAAACTGATCTTAAATCTTTATCGCGAGCTCAACCCAAAAATTGAAATTTCCACCTGATCTCTTGAGGGGGTAATGTAGCATCGTAATTTCTTCCACGAGGGTAGAAGTGGGGCATCTAAAAAATTAGGAAATTTTTGAATTTTGATATTGGCAATGTTATTCTTTGAATCAATGCAATAGGTACCTCGCTCCAAAGAGGGGAAAAATGTTGAAACCTAAAAAATCCCGATTGATGCTATGCATTTGATTCTGATTAACTAACACTGTTTCTTCTTAAATCACCTCAAACTAACCAATTAATTAAATAATTAAAATTATTTAGTTAAATTAAAAAAAAAAGCTATTAATCAAATAATTAATTTTATTAGATTAATTCACCATTCTTGTAACTATTTTTTATCATATTTAATTAAATCATTGAATCATTTAATTAAATCCTCCTAAGTTCTCCCATTTAATTAAATAAATCAAATCAAATGTCACAATCCCCTAACCCATTCAAATTAATTAATCCCAAATCACTTTCTAATAAGCATTAATAAATCCTTCATCTTTTAACTCCTCAAGAGTTAAATCAACCCATGGTCAACTAACCAAGTTGCACAAGAAATTAATTTCTTTTAATTAAGTAATTCCTCTATTTATCCTCACAAAGGAATATTCCTCCAAACCACCTCCTCATTCAATTTCCCTCTAAAGTTTTCAAAAACCTTTCACATCTAACCAATAACTCCTCTTACATCTTCAATAAATTCTCTTACATCCTCTGACATATCCAACCACATTCATTCAATTCTTCTTACAACCTTTAAAATCCTCTTACATTATCATTTATTCCTCTTACATCCCCCTTTTATCAACACATTTCCCAAAATGTGTTCCACCTTCCTCTAATCTTGTCAAAGGGATTGAGAAAGGGCTTCTTTCCACATCAAAGGAGCACCACTCCCCCTATGGGATGAAATTTTGGTTAATTTAGATAAGTTTGCATGCTTTTGTTTTATTTATTTCATGTTTCTTCATGTCTTCTTGTCTTTCTTGATCAAGAATCACATAGGGAGTTTTTTATTTGGTTTTCTGACATGATTGACACTTGTTTGTTGTTTCTTGTTAGTTGATTGCAGATTAGAAACTCATAGAATCTATATGGGAAAGGTAGGATGTTGATGAAGATAAACCAAAACTACTTGAATCTGTATCCTCACTTGGAAAATAATTATTAGATTGGTATAATAACACCTATCCTAAACATGGGAAGAGTTGGAATGAAGTAAAACACTTGATTTTCCAACTAATTTTGACACTTTGGATGTCCCAGCAAAGAGTGTGAGAAAAGTGAGGGACCCAGTCCAAAGAGAAGAATTAGTAAAAGAATATGATATACAATTCAAAGAAGTTTGTTGCAAGTTAGAAGAACCGTTGAAAGATAAATAAAATATAGAATGGTGGGTATGTGCAGGATCATGATGGGCCAAACAGGCCCTTAAGTGGCAATGAAAATTCAGAACAATTAGAGTTAGGCAACTTGACGTAAAAATTTGAATAAGTTATCTATATTATTTCAAAAACATGTAAGAATAGATTATGTGGGAAATTGAATGTAGTTTCTAAACTACTAGGTTTGTTTTTTTAAAAACAAAATCTATTTGGTGAAAATTTGAAATTTCAAT
>VDFB02043636.1:0-13140 GCA_007258455.2 Sequoia sempervirens
GGGAAAGGTTTTCCACCCAAGGTCGGTATTTATCAATCATGAAAATGTTGGGAAAGTGAGAGTTTGGGAGCTTAAAGGTGGTTATTTCTCTAAGGTTAAGACAAAAATTCTCATCAACTAGTTTGATTAAAGAAATAAAAATATGGCAAGGTTAAAGCGATACAACATATAGAAAAAGGGATAAAATAAAAAAATAGCATATCACAAGGTCAAATAGATCTACAAAGGGAAAATATGACATACAATCTAGGACAATGCTAGGTATAGAAAGAAAGAGATTGAAAAAGAATTTGAATCATACATGAGAAAAGATGACTAAAATGAGTACCAAATACAACAAAGAAATCTATAAAGTATGTAATCCATAATCTTATAGATGATAAACATTCTAAGAGTGATATATAACATGAGGATGATAAAATAGAAAGTTATTGTGTTTCCTTAATATGAAATTAATAAATAGCACTATACAATTGAATCAAATTTAGGACATGTGAATCACCATTTTTCTGAAATCTTTTGTGAGAGCACAAATTTTTATTATTAATTCCACATCCTAATTTGAATAATATAAGTTTCAAACTCAAAGCATCATATATGGAGTGGGATTCATTTTTTTTTTGCTAGGTAAAATGCTGCTAGGGGCAACACCTTGTATTGATTTTCAAAAGATGATTACATGAGTTTCAACTTTCCAAAAAACATCCCTGCAGGCCTTCTCTGTCAAAGTGAACTTCCTTTAAAAGCTTTCCCACCCATATTTTCATGCATTTACAAAATTCATTATAAAAATAGCCTAGATTTTAGTACAGGCATTACCATGACTCGGGACTGAATCGAACTACCCTATTTATGATACTATTGATTTTCATAAAACATCTAAAGAACTACTAATAACATACCCAAATAGAAATTATCATTCATCATCATCATCTAACTCTGAGTGATTCAGGTATGCCATGCACTATGCTATCACCAGGCAATATGCTCAACATTTTTGGTGCCCTGGGATTTTTTCCTTTTCCTCCAGGTCCTTGGGTCATTCACATGCCATTCTTGTCCTTCTTTGAGGTCCCAATCATCATCACCACCCACAAAAATTTCCTCTACCAGGCCTTTGTCCTCCACATATCTCATTTCCCAACCACAAGGAAGATTGGTCGTCATCTTTGCTGCCCTGAGGAGGAAGGAAATGTTTCTATCCCTTTCATCCCACAATTTTTCAAATCCTTCAGGGTTGATGGTTTGAACTAGAGGAAACCTCATTACCTCTCTCCCTCTCATTTGCATCATATAGTAGTTTTGTGGCATGGGGATTTGTCTATTCTAATCCACATTATCTAACGCCGCATCAATGTCACCCAGCCCTGCGTGCATGAAGACCATTTGGGTCAATTTTTTGCCCATCTCCTTTGAGACTCCCATGTGCAAAAGGACTACAAAGAACATTGCCAAAATCTTTGTGTTTGGTCTGGATCTGTGATATGCCCTAAGAAACTCTCTCCCAACCACCTTCTTGGTTTCCCAGAGAATAAGTGGATGGGTCGAATACATCAGCCCCTGAAGCCGCTTATCAGTTATTTCCCCTTCGAAGGCCTGTTGTTGCTTCGTTGTGTCCAACGCTAGCGACATTTCCATTTTACCACTCACCCACAACTCGCGTTTCTAGAATTTTCTATCACTACTTCATTTTTTGCAAATGCAAATGTGATAGACTACTCCTTTCTTTGCCTTTTATTGACAAGGGCCTTAATTTATCATAATTCAATTTCCTCCTTTCGAGTCCTTTAGAGTGTGCCTAGGTGCTACCACCTTGGTAATGGTACATAATCACATTAATACTTAATAATCTGGCCTCCAACCCATCTTTAACAAACTTCAAATTTTTTTTATTTTGCATATGCTTGATCTCATAATAATGACCCATGTCTTATCAAGAAGAATGCCTGGATATTGATTTTATTGCCATGTGATTTATTTCACCACCAACACTAAGTCTATTTCCAGAGCCTTTCCATCGCCGATCGATGGATTTTTCCTACCTGGTGATTTCATATGCATTTTTTGCTAGCTCATCTGCCTTAACATTTCCTTCCCTATAGATGTGACTAATTTTGAAGTCTTTGAACCCATTTGTCAACTTCTTGACCTGCTACAATAGATGATTTAGTTTCCAATTAGGGGTGTAGCCTTTTCGAATTGGATTGATCATTATCATCGAGTCACCTTCCAAGTGAATCTGTTTTAACCCTAATTCTAGACCCAGCTGAAGGCTAATTGCTGCTGCTTTAAATTTAGCTTCATTTTTTATGCAAATACCCAGCGGAATGGATTTTTTTGTGAAGATTCTACCCTGCGAGTCCCTTGCAATACATCCAGCCCCACCTGGACCAGGGTTTCCATGACCTGCTCCATTAAAGTTCACCTTTACCCACCCTAGCTTCGGTTCTTTCCAGGCTACTTCTGCTCTCTTTGCCTTGGTGGCTTGAGTTGAACTGTTTCCATTCAAAAGAGGTGGCTTGAGGCTGGGAAATTTTTTGATTAGGAAGTCATGGCAGTTTGTGTATATTTTTTGTTTTCTCTCCTCGCTCTGAGCATCCTCATTAACCAGCTCAACTATGGGTCTTTCAATTTTATCCTATAACCTGTTCTTGTTCAATTCTTTCCCCTATAACATTCTCTTATTTCTTTCCTTCTACAGTTCCCAAATTACTATGGATGGTGTTATCTGCTAGATTCCTCCAAAGACTATTTTGTTTCCTTTTTGTGGCCACATCTTGAACCATGTTGAGAAATCCACTGGTATAGGGAATTGTAGATTTAACTTGTCTCTCACTGCACTCCAACACTCGTTTGCATACGGACAAGTCAAAAGAAGGTGGTTTGTTGTCTCCTCATGTTCTTTACAAAGGGAACATCTTCCCGAGCCTTGAATTAAAAATATGGCTAACCTATCCTCTGTGAGAATTCTCCTTTGTATTGCCAACCATGCAAAAACACCAGCCTTGGGGAGGCATTTCTTCCCCTAGATCAGTTTACATGGCCAATCTTGCAGAGCAATAGTTAGCTCTTTTGCTTTGTAGCCTAGTTTCACCTTGTATGTTCCTATTGTAGATCCACACCATCTAACCTGATCCTTATCATTGGATGGCACAAAAAACCTCTCTTTGAGGATCTTTTTCAGCACATCTTTTTTTGCTTGTGGGGCATTCAGTGTTTGTAATTCATTCCAACACCAGCTGGGGCCTCCTTGATTGGTAATCTTTTTTCCAAAGTTGGCTAACTTATTCCCCCAAAGCCTTAC
The DNA here is from genome assembly GCA_007258455.2 of Sequoia sempervirens. Lineage (NCBI taxonomy): Eukaryota > Viridiplantae > Streptophyta > Pinopsida > Cupressales > Cupressaceae > Sequoia > Sequoia sempervirens. Next base: position 3,305 of record VDFB02043636.1, read on the forward strand.
TGTCTCTTCTTTTATTTCATCTAAACCCGAAGTGTTGCCAATGGGAGGTTTCCCACACCAAGAGTCATTCCAAAATGCAGCACTATTTCCATCCCGCACTTCCCATGTTACATGATTTGGTATTATGTTTTGGCATTCCACAATGAAATTCCAAATTGTTGATCCTCTCGGGGGGTTCACTATTTTGAGGATTCTTGTCGGTTTATCTGAGTCTAAGTACTTTCTTCTTATTATTATGACCCATCTTTTCTCCCCTTTTGTGTTAATATCCCATACCAATTTGGCCCCCATAGCTTGATTCATGATGGATAATTGTCTTATCCCTGCTCCTCTCCCTTCCTTGGGTGTACAAATCTTGTCCTAGGCCACAAGGGGAAACTTATTATGGTGCCCTATACTACTCAAAAAGAACCTCCTGAATATTTGGGTGAAAGCTTCTTCTATTTCTTTTGGGAGTTTTAGAGATGACATTAAGTATACTAGAATGGTTGATAATACATATTTGGTGATCAGAAGCCTGTTAGCCGATGATATCCATTTAACTTTCCATGTTCCCAGTTTATTCTTATAGTTGTTGATTAGATTCTCCTAGTAGCAGTTTTTGTTCATACCAGCAAAAAGTGGGATTCCCAAGAAGCGCCTTGGTAGTGTGGAAACTTTTAAGTTCAAGATTCTGGCTATATCTCCTTGCAAGCTTGGTTGTGTATTTAGGAAAAAGATTTTTGATTTACCCTAGTTGATGCTTTGACCTAATGCTCTACAATAGTCATCCAAAAAAAAATTGATCACTCTTGCTTCCCTTCTACCAGCCTCGCCCATGAGGATTGTGTCATTTGCAAAGGGGAGGTGAGTTGAGGGCTCCAATTCATTAGTTAAATGTACCCCTTTCTATTTTCCTTCACTCCTAAGCCTTTTGATTCCTCTTCCAAGAAATCACCTCCAAGGTATTTAGCAAGATCTAGTTGGTGAAATTTTAATGACCCCGCAACTAAATCACACACCATATTAGTAGAGTGAATCTACTACTTTATTGCCCTCTTTGTAACAATGTGTGAGTTGGTAAGAGTCAAAATATTGTATAGCTTTCAATCCTTATTCTATAATGGTGTTAAGCATGTCCAACTAACTATATTTTCTTGCTTGCATGCATTAATTATAATCATGGAATCCCCCACAATACAAATAAGTTTGATACCTAATGACTTTTCCAATTTCAATCGTACAAGTAGTGCTTGTGCTTCATCCTTATTATTTGTGACATCTAGAATTTTTATTGATAGAGCACTAATAATGCTACATATGTGGTCTTGGAAGATTGGTTTAACATTGAGAAGAAGATTGGTGGATGTGTGGTAGATGATGTTACTATGGTGTTGTCATTGATGTCAACATTGTAGTGATGTCTACATTGATGCATAGTTGATTTTTGGTAAGCATGATTGAATATGGTGTTGTCAGTGATGTCAACTCATTGCATAGTTGAAGAGGTTTTTTTCCAGAGAAGATCAAATGCGTTGGATAAATTTTCTAAATTTGAAATGTAGTTTTCAGTGTTAAGAGAACCTATTTTGTGGTCTAAATTTCTCCACCATGAAGAATCTTGTCATGCAATTCTAAGATAAATTTGGTGTACCTTGGAGGAATCTAAATCCAAAATTTCAATCCTTGAAGTCCTCTGTAGTTGAAGTTAGCATTGACAACACTTATATTGCTCAGGATATGGTAGAGTTACAGTGACAAATTGGAATACTTTGCATTCCACTGCAGATGATTGTTATGATATATGATTTTTAGGATGTGTTTATAGGTGTTACAAGTGTATGCTCCAAGTCGCAAGTATTTTGGAAGTTGGCATGTTGTGTTGTGAATAAACAATTGGTTTATTCCATTGTTGCTTCACCAGCAGTTACTGGATGATGTATGAGATGTGATACAATTAAGTGTACAAGATCTGAAGTAGAGTACAGTTCAAAGAGGTTGATAAGTGGAGAAGAATGAAGTGTGGTAAGTCAATTTAGAAGGCTTAATTGGAATAGTCTCTAGCATATTGTAGATTCATTGTATCAGTTCAATCTCTTGTAGTAAGCCACCCTCTTTTATATCTTGGAAGTGAGCCATTCCTTCTATTATTTGGATAATGGGTCCTACAGGCAGTGAGTCCACCTAGTATTGAACCATTTTGTATTATCTTATAACTAGTTATAATATATTGTGAGCTAATCCTCATTGTGGTTTTTCCCTTTTTAGGTTTTCCATTCTTGTGTTCTTTGATGTGATGCATTATTTATATGTTCCTTTCTATTACTGTAAGTTTAATGTGATGCATTGAATGGATATTTAAAGTTGATGAAATTAATGAATTTAAGTGAATACTGATTCACCCCCCCTCTCAGTATTCTGGGTGTTCAACAATTGGTATTAGATCTTGGTTCCTTCAATTGGCTTGATTGTTGAGGTAGATCTTAGAGGTTGAACACATGAATACAAGGAAGTATCCCATTCCTCCAGAAGAGATAATCCCTAAAGGGTTTATTGAAGAAGATTGTGAAGTTGACATGGAAGGAGAACTCAATTCACTTCTTGAGTAGAAGCTAAGAAGATATATCTGAAAAAGGATCTTAGTGATGTGGAAAAATGTTTTAAGAAGTTTAAAGAGAAAACCAAGAAAGCTACAGGAGGGTATGTGTAGGATCATGATGGGCCAAAAACTAGCAATATGATGGGTATTTGTAGGGTATGTGGCTGACGACTTTTTTTTAACCCAAAATTGATGAAATGAAAAGGGTTTTTAAAGGAGATTCTCAGCTTTCCACAAATATAAATTATGCTTTACTTTGAATTTAATAAATAATTATTATTCATTTTCTATTTGAATTAGGACTAAAGTCTTAATTAATAGGCTCATTGAAAAATATCTATAGCTCTCAAATAGTATCACATTTTTTGAATCTGAAACATGTGTCATATTCTATGTTTCACGTACTGCGCCAGCATAAAAATAGAAAATTGAATTTTCGAAGTTTAGCCAAGTTAAAATTTGAGTAGGACATGGTGCATATTTTTAAAAATTGTAATAAAAATTCATAATTAACTTCTTACTTGGAAAAATTGCAAAAAAATGCATCACATCAAACATGAGTCCTCTATACGATTTAAAATCTTATAAAAAATATTATCATTTTATTTTGGTTAGGGTGGTCAAACAAACACCTACTTCATATTTTTTCCTTGAAATTTAAGTACTACTGCATTGAAATTTCAAATTTTCACCAAATAATTAAAAAAAAAAAAACCTAGTAATTTAGAAACTACATTCAATTTTCTACAGATTCTATTCTTACATATTTTTGAAATAATATAGATAACTTATTCAAATTTTTACGTCAAGATGCCTAACTCTGATTTTTCTAATTTTTTTGCCACTTAAGGGCCTATTTTTTCCATGATGATCTTGCACATGCCCAGGAAAAGACAAAGAAACAATTGAGCATCTCAAGCAATCTAATGAGACTATCACCAATCTGAAAGTGTAAGTTGAAGAAGGAAAAGGAGTTGAAGATTACCTGAATGCCAAGCTAAAAGATAAATGCAAAGAATTTTCAAAGCTTGAACAAGAGATTGGAACTTTCAGATTAGATTTGGAGAGAGCAAAGGTTCAAGAAGAGCTCCACACTACTCGATGAGATGATTGCTAGATAGAAGGATTTTAAGGAAAAAGAAGGATTAGGGTTTGAGAAAGGAGAAAGTTCAAAGACATATTAGAGCCCAAACAATGTTGAGAAGAAGGATGACAAGAAGAGCAATGTCAAATAGGTTTGAAATGAGAAGAAATATTTCAAAAGGCCTCCTATTAGACAACCTAATGCATAAAGGTATTTATCTTTCAATGGTTATTGTTATTCCTGGGTATGTGCAGGATCATGATGGGCCAAAAAGTGGCAATATGATGGGTATTTGTAGGGTATGTGGTTGGTGAATTTTTTTTAACCCAAAATTGATGAAATGAAAAGGGTTTCTAATGGAGATTCTCAGCTTTCCACCAATATAAATTATCATTTACTATGAATTTAATAAATAATTATTATTCATTTTCTATTTGAATTATAATTAAAGTCCTGATTGATAGGCTGATTGAAAAACATCTATAACTTTCAAATAGTATCACATTTTTGGAATCCAAAACATGCATCACATTCTATGCTTTGCATACTATAGGATTTAAAAATAAAAATTGAATTCATGAAGTTTGGGCCAAGTTAAAGGTGGTCAAACATGCAGTTTTTTAAATTTTTAAAGTTGTAATAAAAATTCATAATTAATTATTTACTTAGAAAAAATTACAAAAATATGCATCACATCTGGTTGTAAGTCCTCTACTTATGTATAAAATCTTATAAAAAATATTATAATTTTATTATGCGGTGAGAATTGGTCAGACAGACACCTACTTCTTATTTTTTCCCTGAAATTTAAGTACTGTTATATTGAAATTTTAAATTTTCACCAAATAGATTTTTCTTGATTTAAAATAAACCTAGTAGTTTAGAAACTACATTAAATTTTCTACACATTCTATTCTTACATATTTTTGAAATAATATAGATAACTTATTGAATTTTTTATGTCAAGTTTCCTAACTTTGATTTTTCTAAATTTTTTGCCACTTAAGGGCCTATTTTTTCCATGATGATCCTACACATACCCTCCTACAATAAGTTTTTACATAAATTTGTAGAGTATAGAAGAAAAATGAATCATAATATTTAATCATTTTCTGGTTAGTGCTATGCATGTAATAGATTTGGTCATAGAGCTAGTGAATGCAAAAAATAGATGATAAATGGTCACAAAGTGGCATGATGTTTCAATCTTTCAATGGCTACTATTATGCATGCAATGGATTTGGGCATATGGCTAATGAATGAAGATATAGAATGGATAGAAGTGACTTGTTAAAAAATGTGTCACTGATTACAAATGAAACAAATCAAGACACAGTAAAGTTTTACAGAAAAAAGAATGTGAAACCATTTGTTTGGAAAAAGAAGGCTAATCCGATAAAGAAAAAGGATCTAGTTGAGATGGAGAATGAAATGAACAAGACCTAGAAAGAGAAAGAAGAGAGAAAAGTGAGGAAAACAAGGTGATTTGATAGCTGTGGACAACTTTTTCATTTTCCTTTCTACCTTGGTCCAAACATCTATACTTTTTGGAGGTTTTTTTCAAAGATAGTACAAAGTGAGGAAAACAAGAAGGTGATTTGATTGAAGGAAAATAGGTAATCCAAAAGTTGGGTCTTTAAATATAGTAAAAAATGAAAACAAAAAAATCAATAAAAATAAGGATAAGATTAAGTAAAGGTAGAAAGGTAATCTGAAAGAGGTTCTCAAGTGCATTTGAGATTGGTGATCTAGATCAATGGGTTAAAAAATGTACTCCTTAAGTTTACGCACTAGGACAATAAGGAAATTGCTTAAGTCCATCAATGCTATATATGGCTTGTAACATCAAGTGAGATTGCAAAAAGGTTATGTGGTGCTAGGAACATGTGAAAAGTTGATGTAATTTGGATGTGAGGGATGATGTCTTTTCCTATATTTCTCAAACTATTCAACACTGTACATTAACAAATCCAAACACTAATGAGTATTCAACTATATTGGTATTGATAGATCAAAGGGATGGATGTGAATATACCAAAGTTGGTGTTCTGCTCAAATAATGTATAATTAGGAGCTAATTCTAGATCGACTCATGGTGGATCAAAGAAAGAAATAAAATAATGAGAAACATCAAGTCTAGTAGAGTAGTTTTATTTTTATTTCATATGGCCTTTGAGTTGCTTTTATGGATTTCAATTACATCTCATATATTTGTATGTTTTTTTAAGTTACATTTTTCTTTTTCTTTTTTCATTTATAATGCCTTCCCAATTATCTAACCCAATGCAAGGAGTAAAATGCAACTACTCATCACCAAAGACTAGACCAAGTGGATATGAAAATTGATCCATTTGTGCATATTTGTATGCTTCTTGTCACTAGATACCCAATCAAGGAAGGGATGGGATACATATTGACTCATGAGGATATAAGAGTCACTATGAAGTTTTTAATATTAGAAGTAGAAGAGATGAAATACTGGGACCTTATTATGGACATAATATATAACATACATGTGAGAAAGGATAAAAGAAGGTTGGTAATTAAAGTGTATGGATGGTTCAAATATATTGAGAATATATGATTAAAGTAAATGAAATATTCATAGCATTTGATAATAGAGAGAAGTTGAAAGTTTTGTTATACCTTGGGCTAAAAAATAGTTTTCGGTGAAACTATTTCACCCAAAAATACTTGCAACATACATTGTACAAAGAGTTTTGGCCAAAACGATTTTTTGCAAAATTACTAAATTGATATAATTTTATATTAAAATCTAAATTTCTCTATCTTTGAAATTCCTATGAGAAACATTAGAAAAGACATCATCAACATGGGTAAAGGAATTACAAGGCATTGAGTCATCATGAGTAGTGACAAAGTCAATAAAAAGATTAAAAAGTTGTGCTTGTTATAAGAGAATAATTAGAAAGAGACACATATAGGTAAGGTAAGGGGGTATATAAGATTTCATAATGTGATTAAAGAGAAAGGAAAATATCATGCCAGAATAGATTAGTGTCAAAATCCAACTATTGTGTTAATTGTTTATGTAAATGAGTACATTATTATTCCTATTTAAGTATTTTAAATACATAAAAGAAAACAATAATAGAAGATTCTAATACTTGGTTTTGACATATGTAAAAAAAAGAAAAATAGGAACATTTTTATATGGAACGTAGGAAGTAGAAAATAATATAGAAATGGAATAAATACACATGGAAACACTACCTAGGAAACATTGTAATCTAATTCAAGGTAGTTTGAAAACACTCTAAATCAATTTATTAAGTTTACATGATTAGGACCTTACTATAAGCAATAGGTGCACCCAACATGGAGGAGAATATTAGGATCACAGAGAAGTTGTTGAGGTAATATGATTATAATATTGTTTGGGTATATTCAAAACTAGATTTTGATCAAAAATTATTTGAATGAAAGTTGAAATATAGTGCAAAAAGTGTGGCAGAAAACTAAAAAATACATTTCCAACTAATCGAAATACATTAAAGAGTTTTCTAGAAAGTTCAAATTTTGAAAGATATAGCTAGATTTTTATTAAGGAATTGTTGAAAATAGAACCAAAAAACCACCAAGAGGCTCTAGAAAAAAATTCATTAAAATTCTAAGGTTGGGACTTCACTACAAGAAAGTGGTGCATCCAACCTAGAGAAGAAGTATTGGGCACACCTATGCTAGAGAAGAATTGATTATCTATGCTCAATGTTGTGCCTAATCTAAAGGATAATTCTAGGTTTGCACCTATTGCTATATAACCAGTCTAAAGAAGTAACAAGATGTGCCTAGGTTTTGTTGAATGAAAAAGACACTTGAGAGGAGGGGGGTGAATGAATTGCATCAAATTAAAACATTAAAAACCTCAAAAATAATTAGATCTGGAACATGCATTCATTAAACCCTTAATCTATTGTAATGTTTAAACATGAAAACAAGATAATAAAGATTGAAATAACCAACACCATACACAAAAGAACACCATATTTACGTGGAAACCCCTAGAAGGTAAAAATGCGGTGAGGATTGGCTCACTTGATATATGTAATTGCAAAACTGGTAGAAAGAGGCTCACTGCTAGAATAGGACACACTCTCCAGAAAGGCTCACAACTGAAATAGAAAGAAGAAAGAAGATGAAGTGTTATAGAGATAATACAATATCAATGCAACAACGAATCCACCACAACAACTTTAACAACACTTGAAGTCTTCATGTGATCAAGATACCTCTAGCTCATTGCATTCAACAATCTTGCATTATAGCTCACACTGCATTTCACACTTCTCCACTTAATTTCACATCACAACACTCAAATCTATTCCACACACCATATCACATCAACTCACCTTACATTTATACCATCCACAACTTGAAAAACATCTTTCAAATCGGCTACACTCACCTTACACTTTAAAAATTAAAAATAGGTTGGCACTAAGCATTCCTATTGTGGATAGGAACAAAATTGGACCAATACCAAACTTAACTGAGACCCAAATTAACTCTCACATGTAACGCTACACCTTCATTAATTCTTAAACATCCTCAACATTTATTTAGCACAAGCTTGTTGACATTAATGACAACACCTTCATACTTGCAACAATCTCCCCCTTTGTCATTGATGGCAACACAAGATGTGAAAAATCATAAAAGACAACATATAAAGCATTCCTACACTTTCTCTATCTCTCCCCCAAATTTCAATTTTTTCTCTTTCACATGACATCTCTCTCTCCCTCTGTATAAACATGCTTTTTCACATGACTCACTTTCTCCCCCTTTCACATCAATGAAAAAGGATAAAATATTTTGGATTTTTCTCCCCCTTTGACACAAAACCAAGATACATGCAATTGCTCTAAATACTCCCCCTTAGGAGTATAGACCAACTCAACAACCTCTGCATAATGACAACATATTTTTCATACTGCAAAAATGTCACTACCTACTCCCCTTAAGAGGTAGCCACCAAAATATGTCCAAACAAAGAATGAATCCATAGATCCATTAGAATGATGCATCTCCATATGCATCTAATTCAAAGGAGGGGCAATAACCCCTAACTTCTCTCGAAGATACTTAAAAGTATCCTTAGTAAAATGTCAGCAATTTGATCCTTTGTAGGTACATATTCAAGCATTGCTTCATTCTCCACAACCTTCTCTCTCAAAAAGTGATACCTAACTGATATATGCTCTTTTCTTGAAAGCATAACTAGATTCTTTGAAATATTTCAATTGCACTTGTATTATCACAAAAGATAGAAATGGGGTCAACATACACCATGCTGATAGCCTTCAATGTTTGTCTCATCCACAACACTTGTGTGTAGCAAGATGTTGCTGCAATATACTCAACCTCTATAGTAGATAAAGAAAAAAAAATCTTGTTTCTTAGCCATGATACCAATCTACATCTGCGAGAAAGAATGCAACACCACTTGTACTTTTGTTTTCATCCACACATCCAGCCCAATCAGCATATATGTAAGCATTCAATGTGAAATATGTATCCTTAGGATACCACAAGCCATAATACAAACTGCCCTTTAGATATCTAAATATCCTCTTCACTGTTGGGTCATCCCACAATAATGGGTTACACTTTTTGGCCAGACTTGACATTAAAATCAACATTTTCAGAGAAAACTTCACTTTCTGACACTTATAGTAGGTAAACTATTAGGAATTTGAAAATGATGTAAACTAGTGATTTGTGAGATTTTGTCTGTAGATTTTAAATGTATTTTTTTTTTTAAATTGAAATTAAATTGTAATTTTTTTGCGTCTCCCTTGATAACTAGTTTTTAATAGTAAACAACATTTTTGAAAAGTGGTGTGTATTTCGGCTCACATAACTTTTTTTCTACAAAGGATAAAACTCTAATTATTTTGAATTTAGGTTGGTAACACAAGTATCTAGGGCTTTCATTTTTTTTCATAGCATTTTTTTGAATATTTTTCTTTTAATTAAGTTTTGAAGTCAAAACATTTATAATTTAGACATAGGTGCACTTCGGCTCGCATAACTTTTTTGGTATGTATTGAAGTCCAATTTTTCTTTTTGTTAGAAAAAGGACATCAATGCAAGTGGATATATATTTTTTCAAAAATTTCCTCAAAATTTACTATTTTTCCACAATGATTT
>VDFB02043638.1:0-29707 GCA_007258455.2 Sequoia sempervirens
TAAGGAAGAAAATGAAAGTCATGCCTCCATCATCGTACACGAATGCTTACAATTGAGCGATGGACATAGTGAAGATAAATTGTCCTTGCACAATAAAAGAAAAACAGAGGAAGATGGAAGTTCGGATGACAATAGCGATGATGAATCAAGAATGGTACAAGCACTTTGAAGGGACATGCTCTGAATGATGAAAGAATTGAAGGCGAAGAAAGAAACCAACAAAGAAATATGGTACTGAGTGCAAAATTGAGGGGCACACAAAAAGTAATTGTCCTAAAAATATGTTTTGTGAGATTTTCCAAGTTATGGTTCATTCAATAAAGGAGTGCCCATACAATATGAAGACAAGGAGTACACAAGTACTCTTTACGCAGGGAGAGGAGTCCACTCCATCAAAGCCACATAATGCATTTCCAAGCAGTTATCGAAATCAAAGAGGAGGACGAAGTCAAATACAATATGACCCCAAAGGATGCCCTATCATACAATGTCGACAATGTAGCAAATGGGGACACTTTGCAAGAGACTGCCAGAACAAGCAAGACAAAGTGCAATTATTGTGCAAATGGTGTGGACCTGGAAACCACGAAGGCATCGGATGTTCAAAGCAAAAGACTAGTGTCAACATGATTGAAGTAAGGCATAATGAAGTATTGGCCATTACTCATTCCCAAGCAAAGAAGGTTGTGTACCCAAACCCATGTACAAAAAAAGAAAGTGTTACATCCCTCACATTGAGATTATATGTTTGGTTATGTATTTTGAATGCAATGTTAGTTGCAAATAACTACTTTCATGTGATTATGACATTGAGAATGCAATAGTTGTTCTTTTTATCGTAACTGTAATGTTAACGAACTCTTTATTTTGCAAGTGAATTTATTGTTCACGTGAAGTTGAATGAGATCACGAGATTAAATTTAAATGCATATTATTTAGCTGTTGAGAACAATCTAACCATAATCCTTGTCAATGGATGCAGGATTGCCGACGCCACGAGAGAAAGGTAAATATCATCAAGGAGAGGACATGGTTAACAATGGATCAATTTTATTGTCTACCTCGAGTCGGTGTATGAAAAATATCTAAGTTGTAACTTGGCCATAAACAATTCAAAGTAATTAATTATTTTAAAAGTCAAATTGAAAATATTTATATAAATATAAACCTTTAATTATTTTTAAGAGATTTCAAATTGATTAATAATGATATAATTAAATAATATTAAATCGGAAGTGGAGCAATCAATACTTCTTGCCAATTAACTTTTGGAAATTTTAAGCTTGCATTGAATATCTCTTTTATTCAAAAAAAATTAATGGATGTTATGGCGTCGGGCTTGGTGGCGGGATTGAGCAGCTCACCACCCACATTTGAGAAACGCCCAAGGTGGGGCAGATGAATGGTTTCTTGAAACAGCTGGGTAGTATCGACCTCTCTTATGGAAAATGTGCTTTCTTTCTTTCAATCTTCATCTTGATTGCGTCGGGGGAAAAACTCTCTCGCTCTCTCTGTTTTGTCGAGCTTTACTCTAAATTTTCCATCACTTAACCCTGTTGCAAAATTCGCACAGACCCGTATTCCTTTATTTTCTCTACCTCTGTAAACTTCCGTGTGTTTGTTTGGCTTGCTTACTCGTTTCCATTTGCTCTTGGGCTCGGGCTCTCTCCATTTTCCATCTTTACCTCTCTGTTAGAGCTTTCTAAAGTTCTTTATCAGTGGTTCATTCCTCTTGGAGCCGTGAGAAGGTGTTGGAGATTTTCGTTGCCAAACATTATCTGTTGACATGTGTGAATTCCGGCATTCCGTCTCTGTTCTTTCACGGCAGGAAGGGTCGACATTCTTGAGTTGTCGAAGTTGCTGAGCTAGGAGTTGAACTTCTTAGATTTCGAACTCATAATCTTTGACAGGCAAGTAACGAGTTGTTCCTTCTAAGTGATGATATCGATCTTATTTTTCTTGAACAATTACTATGGTGGAAATCAAAGTGGCTATGGTATTCAAGTTTGAATCCGAATCTCTCTTAAGTGTATTAGTCTTGTAGCGAATTACAATTTTCCTTTATCACAAATAAATGGAAACAATGTAGTCGCATATGTGTTCCTTATCAATCTGTTTTCCCTTGTTGATATCATCGGTTGTAACCCTGTTTCCGTATTTTCCTGTGTCATTTAAGCCATCTCTGAAATCAATTAACCATCAACCGTACATTTGAGGTACCTTTGTCAAATTATGGGTTGGAATTGGGTATCTGAACTCTCTATCAGATGATCTGGAACGGTTTATGTGACCTTTCTTCTTCCCAATCTGAGTCAAATCTGGTTAGATAAATTTGAGATTACTGGTCATAACCTGAATGGTTTCAACTATTGGGTATACTGATAAGAGTATAAATAAATGACAATCTCATTATAGAGTCATGTCCTTGTTCCATTCTTTTAATCTTAGGAACTCTCTGGGTATTTGTATTTGTACATTTAAATGAGATTTGGAAACCCTCCATAGTGAAATTATATTCAACACATCCTCTCATTGGTTAAGGTATAACCAGAAAACTTAGAAAAGAGAATCAAATTGACAATTAATTTAAACCTTGAGTCAAATGTAATCATGTTGAGCAAGGGTGAGAGTGTTGATGGCACAAGAGTGCCAGAAATGTAAAAGAAATCCTTGGCCAAGGTACGATGCTAGATTCAGCACCTGTCAGCTATCAAGTACCAGATATACCACTGATCAGAGTGACCTTTCTAGTTGGGAGGTACCCTTAGTAAGGTCGATCAGGAGGTATAGGTCCTTGACACCAGGCTTAGAGGCTTGATGATAATTTGATCCATGTTGATTATCCTCGTGAAGGGTCAGGTTCTTCAGTTGAAGAAACTCGGGGGACCAATAGGTCTTGGCTGGGCGGAAAATCCCTTGATGATGTTTCTCTTTCTCTCAATGATAAAGTTGTTCAAGTAATTCATCATGATGGAGATGTCAAATTGTAATTCCAAGTACATGCATTCGTCAATTTAAGATTACTATTAATGCTGCAATAAATGTTATTTCCTTTAAGTTAATTGTTTGTATGTAAAAGACTGTAGATGATTAGTTAGACAGTTAGTTAATGAAATGAAAGATCTGAAATTAGTTAATGAATATAAAGAAGTTATTTTTTTCCTCAGTTAGTTAATTGGTGGAATGGGAACCTAGATGGATTAGTTAGTTAGTTATTGCCGGATGAAATTTGGCAATTAGTTTTCCATTTCTTAAACCCTAGAATGACAGTTGTTACATTTGTTTCATAGCTGTAGTAATTGTTCGTTACTTATTGGAAGTAAAGAAAAGTAGTTATTATCTTTTTGTAATTTTTCTGTTATATGTTTACAGTTAATAGTTTTTCCTTTCAGCTGGAAATGGAAGTTTAAAAGTTAGTTGATGAGTTGAATGATGTAATGACATCGGAATTTATTTTCTTTTCCATCTAACTGCAAAGGAAACCCTAGTTAGACAATTAATAAGTTGTTGATCTTCCGTGAAACAGTTGGGGAAATAGTTAGTTGTTTCAATTCAGCTGAAACTGGAAACTTAGAAGTTAGTTGAAAATTTAAATTGATTCAGTTGAAATCGATTTGGAAACTCTTGAATGAAAACAAGTTAGTTATATTCAGCAGAAAATTGGTAGTTAATAACAGAAGATGAGGTTGGGTTGTTACAGAAAGGCTTCGTGAAGCAAGGGCCGAAGTGGAGAATGCTATGGACAATGAACGATGCCACTCAAATGCAAATGCAATTACGGTAACAAATCAATTACAATCCGAGAAAAATATTGCACAAGTACTTAAAGCTACTGTACCAGTTAGAGTAGTGGATATATTACAAAGTATTCCTAAACTTCAAAATGCTATTGTTGTTATATGAAGCCTAATCAGACTCGGAGGTTAAATATTCCCCACTTTTATCGATGCGGTTTCCCCCCAAATTATTTAACGGGGGTTTGGGGGCAGCGCCCCTGAAACCTCACACGACTTTTATTATTTTATAAAGGCGTCAGGAGTTATTTTTTCTATTGGCCGACATAAAAAACCCTATTTTTTTGTAATTGACATAAGTCTTGATAAAATAGCTAAGGGTTAGGGTTTCCATTGATATTGTATTGTAGCATTTGCAGCGGTATTGAGTTGCAAGGATTGCTGGTTGTAATCGGTTCAATTTCCTAGATAATAATATTGGACTCTCTGTTGGTGGATGTAGCCCGAGTTTGGGTGAACCACGTTAAAAATTGTCTCTCGCTGTTATTTTTTGTATGTATTTTTCATTCCTCTGTTTAATCTTTATCTGCATTTAATTGATATCTTCTGCATGCAATTCCTAACAATTGTATCAGGGGAGAATGTGACGGTGCATGCTACACCCCAATTGGAATCTGGTGAGAATGAAGAACCAATAAATAAACCTCTACTATTGGGCGACCAAGTGATTGATCCAATGTTATTGACAGTTAACACGATAAAGAAACCAACAGTGGTGAATATGGAGATCCTTGGAAGGAATCTCACCAATACAACTATTGATGAAGGATCTGGTGTGAATGTACTTCCAAAAGACACTTGGAGAAGTCTCAGCAAGCTGACCATTTGGTCGTCAAATTTTCAATTCGTGGGTGTAGATCAACAAGGTATTAAGGTAATTAGAGTTTTAATGGGGAAAAAGGTGATTATCGAAACTCAAGCATATTTTTTGAGCTTTGTGGTCATTTCATTAAGGAAGAAAGCGTATGACCCATTGTTAGGTCGGGGTTGGCTGGTGGAAGCCAAATCCAATCACAACTTGAAAAAGAATACAACCTCCATTGAGAATAAGGGTCGGAAATAAATAATTGATTTGAAAAATTAAGTAGTTAGTGAGGAAGCAGCTTCCTCGGATTCGTCATATTCAGACTCCGGAGAAGAATGGATGGAGAGTCAAAGTCCGATACTCTTTGTTCAGACGATGAAACAAATACTCTTTGTGGCCTATTTCACTGGAAAATGGAGGACTATGAGCTATTTTTGTTGACTTGTAATTTTCTCGAAGCTACAACTCTCAATGAAGAGCAACCAATGAAAGAATGCAAAATTATCAATGGTACGTCTCAGAGTACTCAAAACAAAATATTTGACTTGGAATGCACAAATATTGGTCAAATCAACTTCACAAAAAAATTATAGAAAAGGTAAAAGAAAATTAGAAAATCAAAGCAAAAAATAAAAGTGCAAGGGACAACGGAAATTAAAATTCATAAAGTATGGTCTCAATTTTTTGTTGCACGATTATCAAGGCAATTAATTTATTTAAAGTGGCAAAATCATAAAAATAAAATTATAAAGGTAAAGGGTCGGCACTATTTTCCAACATATCAATACATTGTACGACAGTGGGTAGGCCTCCCTCTCCATTTATTCTCCATATGGTATGGGACATAGTATGAAACTTTCCAGTCCTTCTCCACATGGTATGCTGAGGACCCCATGGTATGGTCCTTCTCCACATGGTATGCTGAGGACCCCATGGTATGGTAGAAGCAACAATAGTATGGTAGGTCATTTCATGATAGCATCAAATCATATCCGTATGGCCTACAAGTTCATCACACATTGTATGGCCTGCATTGTGCATGGTATGGTTGGCAAGTGGTCATTGTACGACAACAACAAAGGACCCCATCATTGTACGACATATCAAGTACAACGGTGAAGGATTCTCACCGTACAATCAACCAAGTAGCAAACTGTACAACAAAGAGGACAATTTGTACTATGCATTGTACGATAGCGTTCATCCTTCACTCAAGGCAATGTACGACGGATTGCATCATAGGGTTATTGCAATGTACGATGGACACTTGTCTTTGGAAGCATACGGTGTTGGAAACCAATCGTACGCACTTCATCTTCTCATAACGTACAACAATCTATTCTCATTGTATGACCAATTATTTACCTCACTGTACTGAAGCATTGGGTATTTAGTAGACAACATTCAAATCACATTGTCTTTAGGCACTTTTCTTTCGTACAACAGCTTGTTGTTCACCTCATAAGGCCTCCTCAACTGCCAGTCACTTCTGATCGTACTGCTTTCCTCGTCTGGCAGTAGGTGTTTTGCTTCACCACTCAGCGGCGTCCCTTCTCAACATACATTGTATGACGGCTTGGTTGCATCATACAACTGGTTAAACACTTTGAGATCTCTATTTTCTATCTAGCTTCGTTAGCATTGTTTTTCTCCTCTTAAAAAATCCTAAAAATGATTTGTGCCATCTTTTGTGTGGTTTTGAAGGTTTTAAATTGGAATTGGTGGCGGAGGCTCCACCCCTTGACCCTGCCTTGTATCGTGACATGGAGTGCGCTTGGAGCAATTCCCTTGGAACTTGTGAGGGGCATTGCCCCTCAACCCCGCTGGGGGGGGCTTCCCCCAGACCCTCGCAAGGGGAACTTCCCCTTGACCCCGCTGGGGGTGTTGTCCCAGACCCCCATTGCACTCATTTAAATTTCCAAGTACACTCCAAGTCCGAGTTTGCAAAGTACACTTCCAAGTCTGTCTACAAGTCCTTGTCTAGAATATCATCATCTGTTTGGCAAGTCTTCCCTAATGTTACTTGATGTTTACTTATCGTCATCTATTTAGTCATTTTTCATAATTTCTTCTTTCAATTATCACTCCAACATGTTGACAACATTTAGTGCATTTGTAGGTGATTTCAATGGATTGCATGACATTGACTGATTTGATGAGTTTTTTGGTAGCATATGAATTGTGTGTGAAAATGTCCCTACTTGTGTTTTTTATTCAGTTTTATTTTCTTTTGCTTTCTCAATCTAGGGTTCCATTATTATTTTTTCTTCTATTATTTAGCTAGCCACTAGGGTTTACATTTTATAAACTTTATTTTTTTGTTTATGCAAGGGTTTCAAATTTAGTTTTTGGTTTGAGATATGGCATCGAGAAACAAGAATGTTGGCTGCAAGACTAGGAACTTTATTTGGAAGCATGAAACCCAAAGGGGACAAAAAATACTAATAGTGTATAATTATTGTGATATGAAGATGACAAGAGGCATCAACCACCTCAAATATCATTTTGTATGGATCCCTAGAAGAGATATTTCATATTTCACTTTGTAATCAAGTGGAGCCTGAGGTCATACAAGAGGTCAATGATCTCATTTCTTCATATGAGGAGAGGAAAATAGAAAAGAAAAGGACTGCTACAACAATGGCAGTTGCAATGAGTTCTCGTCTTAAGATTGAAATACTGAACTCTTGTATTACCCCACAAATGTGGGGCTCTTCTACCATAGGTAGTTCTATTTTTCCATCACATCAACTATATAGTTTCTTTGTTCCGCATGATACCCCTAGTGCCCAACCTTCCCTCAAAGGTACTACATGAAACCAAGAGAAGCGTTATGAGGTGAGGTTGGAAATTTCCACTTTTTGTTACTTCAACAACATACCCCTCTAGGTTGCAAGCAACCCTTATTGGTAGTTAGTTGTCATTGCATGGATAATAGTAGGGAAAGGGTTCAACTTTGAGCCCTTATGATTTGAGAGGACTATTGTTGGAGAATGCTATTAGACAAACAAAGGTCTTGGTGAAGGAAAAAAAGATGGTTTGGCAAAGAAAGGGCTGCACCATTTTGTTCAATGGGTGAATGGATGGCAGGTACTGCACCCTAATTAAGTTTCTTGTCACTTCATGTGGAAATTTGGTGTTTGTGAAGTCAACCAATGCTTCTAATGAAATAAAACTGCCAAGACATTATTTAACATATTATATGAGGTGGTGATGGAGGAGGGTGTGAAGAATATCATCCAAGTTGTGATCGACAATGCAATAGCATGTGGCAGCTTGTGGGCTACTAGAGGCAAGCCACCATACTATTGGATCTCTTGTGTTGCTCATTGCATTGATCTACTCCTTGAAGATATTGACGAAATTGGGTGGATCAAAACCATGGTGGAGGACACAAGAAACATAGAAAAATATATCCATAGTCTCTCTTGGGTATTTAATCTGATGAGAGACCACATCAATGGTAGGGAGATTGGTTGGTTAGGTGTCACATGGTTTTCCACCAATTTAATTACTTTGTAAAGTATTATAGCTTCACCAAAGATCTTAAGCAAATGTTTGTAAATGCTAGGTGAGTGAATTCTCCTTATTTGAAGAAGGCTAAAGGGGAGAGGGCAGCAAGGATTGTTTTTGATAACTCTTTTACCAAACACATGGATGAGATCCTTAAGGTAACTTACAAAACTATCAACTTGATATTCCATAATAAGTTCTATGATTTTAGTTTACTCCTTTTGTTGTCATTCAAAATTGCATTTTAATTTTATATATTGTTTTCTTTTAGATTTCAAAAAAATTGGTGAGGGTACGATAACTAGTGGATGGGGACAAAAAATCCCATGGGTTTTCTTTATGAGGCCATTGATGAGGCCAAGGAGGCAATACAATATTTTTAGTGATCAAGCAAATAAAATATGAACCCATTTGGTGCATTATTGATTGGAGGTGAAACAAACATCTTCACTAACACATTCATGTTACTGCCTACTACTTGACTATGAATTTTTTTTGCTTTGATTCCTTCAAGGTTGATGAGGAGGTAATTGATAGCCTCAATACATGCATAAAGAGGATGGTCCTTGATGAAGACCTTAGAGAAGTGATTTTGGATGAGTTGTGAGTTTACAAGGTAGTAGAAGGGAGCTTGTTTCCTTCATCTCTACGCATTTCTTGAAAAATTACTTTGCAACTAGGTATATATATCAGCTAAGACTTTAGTTTAATAAGTTCAAACTTTAGATCTTTCAAGTTACTAAGTTACTTACAAAGTTATAAATTTTGTTCTTATAGATTTGTGATTGGATGATTATGGTGCCAAAACACCTAATCTTCAAAAATAGGCCATCTATATTTTGTCCTAGCCTTGTAGTGCCTTTGGGTGTGAATGTAATTGGAGCACATTTGAGGGAATTCACACCAATAAGCACTACAGGTTGAATCAAAAGCACTTGGATTACCTTGTTTTTGTGTGGTACAGCCTTCCTTTGAATCTTGAAAAGGTGAAGAGGACACACATGAAACCATTGACTTTGATGTGAAGCCCATCTTTTTCAAGGATGAAATTGCTGATCTTGAAAGAGAATCAACAGATGAAGAAAAAGAAGAGAATCAACAGATGAAGCAAAAGGTAAGGTGTCACTTGGTGCTTCATTGGATGTGGCTATACATGATAAGTTTGAGGAAGATATTCTTCTTCAAGCAGAATCATTACCATCCACTTTGAGGTCTCCCACACAAGCTCTTAGAAGTTTTACCCGTAAGAGAAATTTGTAAAATATTAATATGGATTTATAATTTATGATCATATGGCATCATGAGTGTATTGAACTTCTTTTTTGATCTATAAGTGAATGAAAAACTACTTATCTATTTTGTAAATTCAGTTTTATGCATGTTTTTTAAGATTATTTTGTAAATATGTGTTTTATAATGTTTGGAAATTTGTCAAGTTTTGTTGAGTTTCCAGTCCGAGCAAAATTTTAGGCTTGTCAAGTTTTTGCCAAGTCTGAGTTTTTAACCTATGCTGAATCTTCATTTCTATTTCTTGGCAAGTAGGCGAAACAAAAACAAAGAAGAAAATAAATGAAAAGAAAGATGATATTTCACTTCAATTGCACAAACCTCACCTTCAACCCCCATGTCTATTACCCAACCACTCTTGTAATATCCTTTTTATTCAGTCTTAATTAAAAAGACATGTAATTAACTTAATTGTTTTTATTTTTTTATGTTTTTGACCCTTGAATTTGAACTAGCTATAAGAATCAATCACCTCAAGTTTGATTTTTCTACCAATGCTTGCCTTTTGTCTATAAATTGGATAAATTATAAATTGTTGGTATGAGTTTTCCACAGTCCATGAAATTGTATTGCAAGTTTTTTTTTCCTCTTCCTGATGATGGATCATTGAGTGTGATCCAAAATGTCGATTGAAAAACATACACAGTTGAATCCAAAAGCTTGCAACAAATTATAAATTTCTACTTTTACCACTTAATCTTATTACATTTGATAGTGATCTATTGTATTTGTTATCTCTTATCAAAGACCAACTTGAAATATAGGCGAAAGTATGAAAAATGGCATGCGCTATGAAGGTCCACGTGGCCTTAATTTGGGTTTGGTGGTGGGGGATCTATCCCTTAACCCTACCCTATATCACAATAGGGAACATGCTAGAAGCATTGCCCTTAGACCCCAATTAGTGTTGTTTTTATGATCAGATTTAAGAGCTCATAAATTAATTCAAAATTCAACACAAAACACAGCAGATACCCTGGGAAAACCCTCCTCCTGAGGGAGAAAAACCCAGCACTAATATATCCCTTATATATTAAATCTTCAACAATAATGATCTCCTTACAAGGGGCCAATATGAAGGCCTAAATATTAGCACCAAAGAATGATGCAACACAGAAACACAATGATTACAATCTGCAACAGTAAACTCTGTCTTCTACAGATTCTCTATCTGCTTTAGAGATAATTTGCATTTGAACAATGAATGAATGTGAATGAGTGAATGGATGCTCAACAATGAAATGCCATCGCCATTATATACAAGATGAAAGAGAAGGACACGCCTCTTCAAGATCATATGTCGGCCTCCTTGAAAAGACATGATCCCAATAACATGAAATCGGCCTCCATAACAAACAATTACAAATAAAAGCTAGGTTGGCCACCAAAGAAATTACAAATAATAAATAATAATTACAAAGGAGGTCGGCCATCTTGGAGATATGTTGCCATTAAATAATCACAAATAAATAAGGAAGTATGAAGCCCGAAGCTGCAATAACATCAACACTCCCTCTCAGCTAGGGAGGAATACTTCCTGCTGCACAAGACACATCACCTCATCGTGATGCCAACCACAATGGCTACAACCATATGTGGAAAAGAAAGATATCACCTCATCGTGATATCAACCATAATGGCTACAACCATGTATGGTATTTACAAGTGTTCATCACTTGTGTGATGTTGTCACCTCAACATGACTTTTGCCATGGCTCTCCAGAGGGTGAAAACACAAGTACAAGAGGAATCATCACGGACTCTCTCACATGATGTTGTCATGGAGTCACACACATGACATCCACCATGGCTCTCCCAGAGGGTGGAATCAAGGGATTTCACCTCGAACTTCTCTCACAGAGAAGAACTCATCAATCAAGGGATTTCACCTCGAACTTCTCTCACAGAGAAGAACTCATTAATCAAGGGATTTCACCTCAAACTTCTCTCACAGAGAACTCATTAATGAGGATCATTGATACTGAGACCCCTTCTCAGTTAAGGCTGTATTCTCCACCATACCAAGCTTATCTCGAAAGTACACAAACTTTATCCTAAAGAGAGACTTGGTGAGAATGTTTGTCGTTTGCTCATCAGTGCTGATATACCTCAACTGAAATGCTTTCCTCAATAACATGTTTAGTTTTGTCATGAAACACTATATTGACAGAAGGCTCCACATAGCTTAATTAACACAATGGATGACAGTCAGCTCCAATGATTGTCCAACCAATCCTGCAAGGAGCTTCCGAAGCCACATTGCTTCTCAAACTGCCACACATGCTGCAATGTACATGACCTCTGCGGTGCTTAGTGCCACTGAAGACTGCTTCCTACTACATCAGGAGATCATCGCAGACCCCAAACTGAAATAACATCCAGAGGTGCTCTTCTGATCAGCAACACAACCTGCCGAAACAAAATCTGTATAACCATGCAGCTCCAGGATCAAACCTGAAGAATATCTCAGCCCATATCCAACTATCCCACGCAAGTATCTCAAGACATGTTTCGCTGCAACAAGATGTACCTGCCTCGGTTCACACATGAACTGACTAAGTGCACTTACTGCATAGCATATTTCAGGTCTAGTGTTAACTAGATACATCAAGGATTCAATCAACTGTGAATATAGAGGATCCACCAGATCTGAACTAGCTGTAGCCTCCTTAAACATCTTCTTCAGGTTTAGTAGGCTCCCTATGAATCTTCAAGTTCTTGCATCAACCTTCTGACCTCATCGTCCAAGATTGCTTGCAACGCTTGCCTTAGATAAATGTTTTCCAGTGCACACCTCTGGTACTGTAGAGAGTTCAGGGTTGACCTCCTCGACCTCATTGCAAATCACTCTATTCTGAATAGGTTTGCGGGGCTACCAATGACAAATCCAGATGACAGTTTTGAGCAATTCTGATCTCAGCAGCTGAAGGGATCCTCTAAGGGTTTAGCACCTAGCCTTGCAATACAGTAATCTTCACTTCTTCTCAGTGAGTCACAAAACTCCCTCTTGATCCCTGCTTCAGAGATTGCAAAGAAGACTTCTGGAAGTGAACTCCCTCTAGCCACCAACTCAGTCCCATAGCTTCAAGTTGTGATTCCACGCTTGATCATTTCTTTGGTCAGCATGGCTTCGTCATAAGATGCCTCAAGCTTTTCATCACTAAGCAATCTCTCATCACCTTCTTGCCCTTAGATCTGTCCTGGAAGCATTTTAGAGAGAGATTACTAACTGTTTATAATTATCCAAAGAAATATCAAGGCTAGAATCATACAAAGTTTACTATCTCAAGATATAGTATGAACACATAAGAGTTTATGAACAATAAATAAAACATGAATAAAGAAATCAACCTATAAGAGAAATATGTAGCAAATTATCAACAGTTTAGAATGAAGGGATAAGGAAACTTATCTTTATTGAATTCTGATATAACTCTTTCTTCCATCTTTTACTCCTCTCGAGAGTGCTAAACTCAGCACAACAAAAGACAATCTGCACTACAAATTTCTTGAATGCATTATGCAGTTAGCATATTTAACATAGAACCAGGCCCCTCAAGGTACCACTACAGTCCATGCACAAGAGAATGGTATCGATGTGAACATCCTATCACAACGAAAATGCAATTCTCTTTTTCATCTCAGAGTCACACTCAAAGATCTTCATAATTAGCATGAAACAACTCGCAATGAATAATTTGAAATCTTCAAAGGATCTTTATGCTAGTGAACACAATTCAAGAGAAATCACAATCTCTCTATACTAATCACACAAGATCCAAATAAATGATATTACTCAACAAACTGACTTTCACTAAGTGTTGGTGTCAAATCAAAGAAAATTATTTTAAGGATACACAAAAGAATACTTATCTCTTAATTGATTCTGTATATTCAAAACCGTCCCAAGTTACCTCCGTAACAGTCTTGATATTGGATTATTATATCAATAGAATATAAAGAAGCCAATATTGACAGCAACGGGAATAGAGCCAATTTAGAAATCTCCCGTAATGACATAAAGACATTCAAAGGCACTGATACACTTCCTCTAAACCCCGATATAGAGAAGCTTTGCTACAGATAATCACATTCATTGGAAGAGACAACAGACGTGATACTCTGATGACGCCGATGACCATTATCTTCTGCCAGTCAGCATACAGACCCAACGACTTCAGCAAAGAAAACATTAGGACAATCTCGATATATCTTCCAGCGGTCACCAAATTCTTAGCATGGTACTTCTCTAATATATGCGCATAATAACTTGACATGATGACTTGTATTAATCCCGGTCCATTTCTCTGGCTGATGCCTTCACCAGATTTAGTGTAAGAGATGCTCCTACAATATGCAACGCCCACTCTTGACCCTCGATTTGACTTAGACCAAGCCAATAAAGGAATATATACATGCGGGAAGTGAAGATGTCAAAGAGGCATGACCCGACAGATAAAGAATGCACCCCTTTCGAACTTGAATATAAGATCTCGAGCCACATTGTCATCGAACAGGAGTCTCTCGATTGTAAATCAGAGAGACGTCTTTGATATATCGCTCTACTATGTTTTGACAGGGTTGACAATGATTTCAATCCCTATTGTGGATTACACATACATCGAATACTGAAGAGATGTATATAAATAGCTGCGTCCCAGACGCTAGAAGCCCCGACCTTTATCCACACAGGTGAATTCTCCCAAGGATGCGTCCTCTCCTGTGGAGGTTGAGGTTAGACGACTTCCTCTGATCTTATGAAATCGACACTTCACCACCTGTTAGACTTTTACGGCACTAGAAGAGGAGGCTTGAACGATATAATTATTAGCCGCTACAGGCTACGATCATTTGTCTCCCGCACTTTGATATCAAACTCCAAAATAATATTCGATCCTCTACAAGAGTTCCATGATTCCATAAATATTTGACTTCTTCATTCTAATTGCTCTTCTTAATGTCCTTGAGCGCCTGAAGAATAAGTAATATTCCGATAAAACCAGATACTCCTGTATTTTGGATTCAAGGACTTCCAGATTGCACAACTAATGACTCTGCTAGTAACTAAATCTGATTGGATCTCTAGAACCCGCTCTGATACCATGTTGTTTTTATGATCAGATTTAAGAGCGCAGAAATTAATTCAAAATTCAACACAAAACACAACAGATGCCCTGGGAAAACCCTCTTCCTGAGGGAGAAAAACCCTCCTCCTGAGGGAGAAAAACCCAGCACTAATATATCCCTTTATATTAAATCTTCAACAATAATGATCTCCTTACAAAGGGCCAATATGAAGGCCTAAATATTAGCACCAAAGAATGATGCAACACAGAAACACAATGATTACAATCTGCAACAGTAAACTCTGTCTTCTACAGATTCTCTATCTGCTTTAGAGATAATTTGCACTTGAACAATGAATGAATGTGAATGAGTGAATGGATGCTCAACAATGAAATGCCATCGCCAATATATACAAGATGAAAGAGAAGGACACGCCTCTTCAAGATCATATGTCGGCCTCCTTGAAAAGACATGATCCCAATAACATGAAGTCGGCCTTCATAACAAACAATTACAAATAAAAGCTAAGTCGGCCACCAAAGAAATTACAAATAATAAATAATAATTACAAAGGAGGTCAGCCATCTTGGAAATATGTTGCCATTAAATAATCACAAATAAATAAGGAAGTATGAAGCCCGAAGCTGCAATAACATCAACACTTAGGGATGCCATTCCCAAACCTTCACTTTGGTTTTAAAAAGAAAAACAAATATTTTTGGGTTGTGTTGAATGGAAAAGAAACATTTTGTTCTTGACTTTTTTTTGGATTAAATCATGGCTAATTGAATTCCACTTATACTTTTGGTTTTCCAAGTCAATGTTGGTTCTAAGTAATGCTATTATGATATATATTATAAACCATTTTGATTTATGTAAGTGTTTGGAATGTTGGTTTGATTGATTGTCACATTGTTTACGTAAAATAGAAAATTGCAATTAATTTCACTATTTTTTACAATTACTTTTTCAAATATTTATTTTATTTTATCCACCATCCTCTTGTTGTCCCTTTGTTGTCCCCAAAATACATCCCCTCGCTCCCCCATTCCAAGACTTCGTGGAACACTACATTTTGCATGTTGCATTGGATGCAACTCATAAGAATACTTAGATACTTGAGTCTTGAATTGAACATCATAAGCTCACTAACTCTTAAGTACCTCTTTCCTGATTTCTTTTGATGCGACAGTACTTTGGTATTTAAATTCCTTGTAGTTCTAGTGCAGTCACTCACTTACACTCTCCACAAGATCTCATGCTTGAGGGTATATTCCAAGGCATTATTGGTTCCTTTATAATTTATACTATGGTAACTTCAAGTCATATCACAGTACACGTTAATTGGTGGTTGCAATGGATTCACTTGGGGGCCTGGGGCACATCTGTAACAATTTGCATAGAACATGTTGGTTGGAATGTTGTGTACTGGGGTACTCACATTGATGTATTTGTGTGTAAATTGTAACAATTGGTTCCATGAAATACTGGACAAACTGGTTTTTTATTATGCCTGCCATGAGATTAGCTCCAATCATCATACTAATTGGTTGAACCATTTAAGGTGTTTGGTTTAGTATTGATCCTATTGTTGCTGTAATTTGTGCACCAGTATCAATTCCAGTTTGTGTGCTAGCTATCTGTGCATACATACTTCCCTAATTCACAAGCAAGTAGCTTCTCGCAACCATAACACCAAAAGTAGATCCAACAGTGGCAAATTTTGTACTAGCTGAACCTATAAAATGTGCCATACGTGTTGGAATACTACTTGGCATGCCAACACAAAATAAACTACTACTTATTCCATAAGCAAGTGATCAACTCCTATAAACCTATAAGGAATCACTTGCTCTAGTGCAACTTCACCATCTCTTAATAAAATCTGCAAACAACTATTCTTAATGGGCTCTATATTTACCTATCCAATGTTTTCAACTACAGACTATGCATGAGTGTGCTTCAATTGGAGCAATTCATTCTTCCATTTCATTTTTCATCTTCCTCTCTCAATGCTTCCTCATTGGTTCCATTCCTGAACCCTTAGCAAACATACTTTCCTCTTCCTCATAACTGGATGCATCTCCATTACACTAGTATCTACCAGAGAACCTCCCCCTCCTCTTGAGTCATCACAATTACCTCCTAGTCCAATATCATCCTACTTCTAGGATACATCTTTTCCAACAGTGTTGATCGTCTCTCTATACTTGATCGATCTCTCTTCTCATTCACTTGGTTCGAGATCACCTTCAACCATTACTTTTGCACATAAGTCATGCAAAAACCCTGTTCCTTCCATATAGCTCTTTGGGTAGAAATAAATTATCCTTCAATCTTCAAAGTATAACAAAAGGGAATACAGTTCAAAAATTTTACCTTGCAGATCTTGAAGAAACTAAAACTCAACTTGTTTTGGGCACATTTATTTAGATATTGAAAATTCCAACAAATAGCTAGTTAGAACTCCTCTCCATCAAACTACCATGGCTTTGGTCCATGGTTTATTAGTTTGATCCAATTTGTGTTATCTATCTTCAATATATGAGTACTTGCATCCTAAATTCCTTTGACAGTCTTGACAATATGTAGACAGCCAGCTGAAAATCAACTCTGGTAGCTCAACAAAGAAAATTATATATAAAGGGTTTCAAACTACCATGAGCTACATAATTTTGAGAAAATTAGAGAGACGTGTGAGTAAACCATTGTTTGACCTGATCTAAAGTAATCCCATCCATACAATTTGATATCCATGATACAATTAGGCAAGTTTTGCTTCCTATTCCACAATTCAGGGAGAATTTGGACAAAAAATCTCAACCACGACCATTACAAGACACCACCCATTCTTGTTGATACTTGTGCATATACCCTAAACTTAGTCAAAATTGGACAAAGGTTGTTCATACAAATACTTAAAATTCCCAAATATTTACATACTGGTCCCATGTAGTTGCTTAGCTAACTTTATTTAGTAGTTACAACTCAAATTTTATTTGGAGCTGGTGGTTCCATGATTTTTTTAAAAATTCTGCTTATATTGAGCAGTTTTCAAATTACAATTTTTATATCATATAAATTAAAAAACAAATTGTATGTCAATACAAATTTGGAGGGAAATGTAAAAAGGAGGGAAGTATATGTGTGCAGCCATGTGACAAATTTTTCAGTAAGCAATGGCTGCCTAATTTCAATCCCCACAGCTTAACCACAACTGAGGAGAAGAGTCTACATTATCCTTTTTGCTTAATTAAAAAATTTCATTGGACCACATGTGCTTATAAAAATTAATTAGCAAACTTAGTTGAGCAATTGCATAGGACTACTCATGTTCCCTCAAATTCAACCAATGAGTAAGAATTTCAACCTTTATTTTCAAAGATCAATTCTCTAGGACAAGCGTTTGATGGATCTTTACCATACTGAATATATTTTCCTCCCATATTGAAAAATATCAAATAACTAGTAAAGGTACCTTTAATCTTCACTAAGTCAACAAATACTTGCAAAATTGATCTTGATGACCTACAATCTCCATGCTAGATTAAGGATTTTCACAAACTCTGCATGAATGTTACATTATTTAATGTATTACTTAAGGAAGAGGTTATATTTTTAAGTTTGTAACTCACCATACTTGAGATATGCAAATTTAAGAAAAGATTCCTCATAACATACCAATAGCATAGATTAGGGCATGATAGCATTCCTCTAGGCAAGCGAATTTGAATTGGATCCTAGCAATGGAACCACAATGTTGGGTGCAAATGGAGGCACTCACTGTTGTCCTATTGGCCCTATGTAGACTAACGAATTCCCAACGGAGGAGACATTGTATCCAACTGTTGATGTGTTTTTTGTGACCGCACCAACGCAGAATAAAGTCGCCAACGGCTACCCTATTCTCTCTTGATCAAAGTATCCAGCACGCTAAGATTGCGAGAGAGTTCGTGCGTTCAACTCCAAGGTTCTTTGAATGCGAATAGTCTTAGTTGGCTCAATGTGATTTGCTGGTATTTCAAGGGGACTTACGGAATTTATTCAACAACAGAGGAAGGGTGTTTTCACAGTTCGACAGATTTATCAATGAAGCACGGGTTTCCTATTCTAACCAGAAAGTACTGAATTTAAAGTGGTTGCAGGGTTTAGAGAGTCTAAATCTATTCTAAGTGTGGGATATGGAGCTCAACTCCAGCAAACTTCAACCAGACTTCGCTTTGCCTCGCCTCGGACAGCTTCCACAGAGTCGGTGCAATCTTCAGGGAGATGACTAAAGGTGTTCAAACCACCACTTGACATGAAGATACCATCTCAACGACTCATACCATCATTCAAACTGTGATTGAAGTTAGGCCCACAACATTTCCAGTTGACCACACAAGGCGAACACACCATCAGTGAGCCCACTAGTGGTATGGATTGTTAAATTTCATGATCAGATGTAATGCACAGAAAATTAATTCAAAAATCAGACACAATAACACACCAGATACCCTGGGAAAACCCTCCTCTTGAGGGAGAAAAACCCAGCAACAAAGATCTCTCTTTTATATATAAATAATGGCAACAATTCTCTTTACAATGAGGCCAATCACAAGGCCAATATTCAGCACCTACACTAGATGCACAACAGATAATAATCTGCCCTCCCTTGATACCTAAATCTGCACTTACAGAAATTCGCAATCTGCTCTTGGAGAAGATTCGCACTTGAATGAAGGAGAGAAAACGAACTTGCTTGATGATGTTGCAAAGGACGGATGATCTTGAATATATACAACTTAGAGAGGTCGCACCTCTTCATATCATGAGGTCGGCCAGAATAAACACAATTACAATTCATAAATGATGTCGGCCAGAAGTGAAATCGCGTCTCTTCATATATGGAAGTCGGCCTCAATTAATATACAAATATTAAATGTCTTCTAATAAAAGATTTGACTATCAAGATGAATTCATATCTTCTCATGTCGGCCATAATCAAAATATAAAATGAAGTTAATACAAAACAACGAATATAAATTAAATAGCCAACGGGCTATCATTTAATTTATGTTTCCTCAATAGGGCTGAGCTGGAAGGAATGACTGAAGCTGCACTATCATCAACATGGATAAGCGAAGCTTGCTTAGATCAAACACCACATTCCACAGCTAACATCTACTTGCATAAAAATGAAATTACGCTACTCTATGCTACTTGAAGTAGAAGGGATGAAGAAACCTCACTAGCTATCCATAACAAAGACGAATCTCACCATCAATGAAAAGATCTTCTATTATGAAATTTTTACACAACAATCTCTTGCAAAAGTTTTCAAAGGAAAACTTTCCTTTTTCTTCAACTACACTATCAATCTATACTAAGCTACTTCTAAGTTGTCCCTCTACTCTATGTCTACTGTCTAACTTAGTGTCTAACTAATGAGATACAAATGAAGGGGGGATGCCCCTTTATATAGCTGGCCAAGTCCAACGAATGGCTCAGATTACAATCGGCTGCATGGCCCAGATTGTGCCACCTCATCCCTAAACAAGATTCACCCTAAAAACCGCCACTAAGAGGAGTGGGGTAATAAATGAGCCATTAATGTCCATCATCCTTCTAGAAGATTCCAGCTTTGAAACACGTTCGCACTGTTCTTGTTCTTGACTGCAGACTTGATCAAACAGCTTCAACTTCTGGCATGGCATACACGTTCTCATTTTGAAATTCCAAGACTACAGCCTCATTCTTCCGCTCAACAATGATTTTCTTCTTGATGTTGTTCTTCAACTTAGAAGTACTTGAGGACGACCTTCTTCTCTCCATCCTGAGCTTTGAAAACATTTCTTCTTTGTCACTTGAGCTGGGCACATACTAAGTCTCAACACTTAGCCATTTTTTTGCAATTTTTCTCTCTTCGAGGTTGGAATGTAATCTTGGAGCACTTGCTTCATCGCTTCAAGTCATCACCGCCTGGTCTCGACGTTTACCCCTGCAAAACAAGCAAGGAGAAGAGCATCAGAACACTTCATAACATAAATCCACTTTACTTACTTGATTTTCATGCTTTAACTTCCAAGGGTTCATCTTTTCCTCTAGCCAACTTTTGCCTTCTTCATGATTTCTCAACACCTGTAGGCTGGGGCATACAACACCTGTGCATCATACTTCAATGCCTTCGACAAATTTCATCATCCTCAAGGGCGTACTTAAGAGATGTACTTTTAAAATCATCCTTTTGAGAGTGTTAGCTTCAACCACATCATCTTCAAGGAATTCACTTCACCAGCCGAAACTTTGATACTTAATTTTATTCATCTTTGGCTCAAGAAGATTCATCTCACGAAGAACTAGATCAAATTCATCTAGGCAACTCATTTCAATTTCCTCATCTGAAGCATTTTTCCTTTTGAAAACACATTTTATCCAGTTTGCCTTAGAAAAATTTTAAATTTTCCTTAGGAAAATTTCACAATTCAAGTGCCGATTAAATTCTCCACCCGAAAGGCCTTGGCGAAGTGCAGAAGACTTTAAAATCAACTTCTCATCGAAGATCTTCAATACCCAGAAGAAAATTTTCTTCAGAACTTGTCGAATTCATGGGTATACAACGAACGGGTTCATTTAATTCCTTGAACTTAGAAAAATAATTTTCAACAAATTTATTCCTGTTCTTCACATCTGTGAGTATTTCTTTGCTCTGACTTGAAATTTTTTTATCAACCCGTGCGGTTGACATCATCTGACTTCATCCGTTAACAATTTATTCATGCTTCAGGAAAATTTTATCACTCCAAGTCTAGGCGTATTTTTCCTAAGGAGGAAAAATTTTTATTTTATTTTTTTGCGCCTTAGAAAAAATTTAAATCACTTAGCATTTTGAATTTTTTTGACTTGGAAATTTTTTATTCATTCTTCAAATCATTCCGTCTGAGAGAAATTTTATTTCAACTCACTTAGAAATTTTTTCTTGAAAGCACATATCATGGAGAATATTTAATTTTAACACCCAACATGTTTATTCTTCTCACCCCATAGGCTTAATATTCCCAGCGCCCTAGCAACATTTATCTTTTAATTTTACCTTCACACTCTTTATTCACCTTTTACTTACTTTACCTTGGGCGCATATCACACTTCATGAAGGATATACTTCCTTTTAAATTCCAACGCCTAGCACACTCAACTCTCTATGGGCGCATTCTCTATATGATGAAGGATGGGCGCATTTGGCATATGCAAGAGGATCAACTTACCACACCACCCTTGACTTGTTGACTTCTCCTTTTGTGGGCGCATATCCTATGGTGAGGTGGATTTCAAAATTTCGTCTTCTTCTTTGACTTCCTTGACTTGCTTGTTGCATGGTCACATTTGAGAGGGAGAGAGGAATAAAACTTTTTTCCAACGCTTTTGCTTTGACTTTTCCGCCTTGCTAATCTTGGGCGCATTTCTCATAGTGAAGTGAAATTTAAAATTTGTCTTTTCAACGCCCTTTGGAATATTCCCTCCTTGTTTTGTCTTGACATGCCCTCATTTGGGCACATTTCATGCATGAAGGAGGATTAACTCTTCAAGTTCAACGCCTCCCCTTTGACCTTCTTTGTTTTTGGCGCATTTGAGCATGTGTGGAGGATGGGCGCATATTCTATGTGAAGAAGGATGAAACCTTTGACTCTTTGACCTCTTGTTAGATGGGCGTATTTGAGAGGGAGAGAGGAATGAGTCTATGCCTTAGAATATATTTTGCATGTCATGATTTGAGGTGGGCGCATTTTGAATGTGATGAGGGATAAAGCTTTTTCCAACGCCCTTGACTTGTTGACCATTGACCTTCTTAACATGGGCGCATATTGCCATAGGAGGAGGATATTTTTTATACTTAGACATTTTTCTGACTCTCCAGCTGAAGTGGGCGCATTTTCAAGGTGATGAAGGATGAAGTCTCAGACTTAGCCATTTTTCCTTTCTTCTGCTAAAATCTCCATGTCCTGCTATTTATAGTAAGTCCTCTGATTTCTACACTTCTGAAGCTCAGAATGATTTGAAATTTTGAACATTGGATCTTCATGACCTTGTCGGCCTGTTGACACTGCTATTCTAGGCTAGCTTGCTATTTTTAGCCCATTTCTGGAGGTGGTTTGCTATTTATAGTAACTGCTTGCTTCTGAAACTTCCACAACTCCGTCTTACTTGAAATTCGAATGGTGTGCTCCTCACCACGTGCCCTGCCTGTTGACACCGGCGCCTGCTGCTGACTTTCTATTTTTAGCCAGTTTTTGAAATGACTATAAATAGTAAGTGCACCGTTTGCCTTCAAATTTTACCAGGGGATAGCTTGAAAGATACTGATCGCGGTGGTATACACCGGTTTCTGAAAATTCTGACTTTTTACCCCTCTTTTTGGGTCCCAAAGCTGGAAACCCTAATTTGACCTGCATGCATATCAAATGACCTCCGTTTGTCCTCATCCCTGTTGCATTGTGATCAGTTTATGATTCTGAAGTGTTGGGACGCGGCTGTCGGAATGCATCTGCTAAAAATAGCAAGTTGCTGAAGAAGTGATTATCCTGCTTTACATGTCACATTATCGCGAAGCTCTCGAAAAACCCACAAGGAATCATCAAACATACAAAGAAAACCCTGACATGCAAACCATAAAAATAGCTTCCAAAGGCTGAACTTTGAAATTCATTATCTCACTTTGCATGTTATATCGTCGCGAAGGTTTCTTAAAACCCAGAAGGAATCTCCAGCCATGCATTGAAGAACTCTGCATATAAAACCTTAAAAATAGCCTCTGAAAGCTGAACTGCTAAAAATAGCAAGTTGTCTGTTCTAGCTCAAAATTTGTAGACAAGCAGTTTGACATGTTCTGAATGCAGTGTGATTGTCGAAATTTCAAGAATGCTGAAGGAACGCTCTGAACTGCACACTTACTAAAAATAGTAAGTTGTCGGAATCTGATGAAACTTTAGTGGAAACTTGCTAGAAGCATACTGACTGCAATGTTAGTCTCAAATTTGAATTTATTCATTTCATTTGACCTCAGATTGACCAGAAAGTACAAACCCTAAAAATCAAAATTGGCCAAGATTTCAATCCAGGCGGGCGCATCCCCGGAAAGACAGATAAAACAAGAGAGACAACAGGAAAACAAACTAAAATCAAGCCAAAAGTTTGAAACGAAGCAAAAATTAGGGCGTCCCCATTTGCAATGGGGCGATGTGTGAAAAAAGGTCACAACATTAGTCCCAACCTGAATAAATGTTCCTGAACATTTCAAAGACAATAACCATTCCATACTCAGAACCTTTGGATAATTCTTTCCAACCTATCAATTGACTAGGGGATATACTCAAAAGGGAAGAAAAATCCTAAATTGGATCAAGGCACCTCATCTTTTGATTACAAGTGTGTGCATATGCGTTTGTTCCAACTCAAAAGACCATTGAAGCTCCTAGAATCCGTCCCAGCAAGTTAAATAAATATTTAAACTTCAAAAGCATCCAGGACATTGTCTCGCTGCCGGTCAGGCGTCCATAGCCCCGACGAGGTTGTCGCTACAATTCTCACGAATATTGCTCCACTGCCGTCCGAGCATCCATAGCCCTGGTGGAGTTACTCGTATGTTCCCAAAACCAAAATTTCATAATATTTCTTTCATTTTTTCATTTTCTTTCTTTTCTTTCAAATATTTTTTTTAAGCACATTTTCTTTCTTTTCTTTCAAATATTTCTTTTAAGCACATTTTCTTTTCCTCTTTTGATTTCTCCGTCAATTCCTCAATTGGCTGGTAGGCAATGAAGCCTCCAATGGGTTTGAGAATTGTAGTGGCGCTGAAGCAAGATGTAAGATTTTCACTCGCCAAGACTTCTCCTAAGAAACCTCAATGACTTAGAGCAATTAATCATGTGTGTGAAATATAGCAATCGCGAGAATTGGTGTCAAGACACAATAGATGATTCCCTTCCGACTCAAGTACAAATCTTAATCAAATGATAAGACTTGAAAGAACAACCTCGGATCCTAAAGCACTTCCTGAGTGATTATCCAAGAAATGGACTAACATTATGTCAACATTGTACTAGAGTGTGGCGGAAACAACACAACACCCCCCTCACAAATGGGATCCCCTTTACTGAAAGCAAACTAAACTACGAAAGAAAGACAACTAATCTAAACAAAAACAAAACTTTAAGCGAACAACAATCAAAAGACCCAAGTACATACAACTCCTAGCATGATTTCTCAGGATGTGCAGTAATAGCAAAGCAGTAGTAATAGTACGAAGTTTTGCAAACTTTTCTTTAAACTTAGAAAAGTATTCTTTCAAAGGACAAATCTGAAACTCAGGCAAAACTTTAGGAAAGATCAGTAACTGGGGTAACTCATCTGGACCATGATTAATCCATAAACAAGTCCTCTTTCCTAAATCTCCATAATCAAAATGATATTCTTTGTAGCCAATAGTAGGGAAAGATACAACCTGGTGGTCTTCATTTGTTGGCATGCATTCTTGCTTGTCATCCATTGCTTCATCAGGAGGTCGAAGTTGATGGTGAACCATACCGCTTGCATCTAAAACATGGAGATGATCCAAACTGGGAGGAGAGGGGCGGGAAATCGATTCAAGAGGGCATTTGGAAATTCGGATTCTTTCATGTGTTGGGTCCTTTTGAATCTCTAACAATGGATCAAGCCCCAACCTAAATTGTTCTTCATTTTCTATCTCTTTATCAGGCAATGTTTCATTTGTTTCAATTTCATCAAGCAATTCTTCCATGACTGTGAATAATAGATCAAGTGTTGATGCAAAATGCATTTCATATTCTGCCTCCATCTTGGTAGGCCATTGATCGTCAAACACATCATCTTTCCTTAAGCTGCTTGTCATTTCTTCCATCTTGTTCATGCATGATTGAACCTTTTCATCAAGGAGCGTTCCTTCTCGAAGTGTACTAGAATCACTTCCCTCTTCACGTTCTCTTCCTCGAGTGAATGAACATTGGAAATTTCTCATACCATCTCTACTTTGAGCTAAGTCCTCCATTCCTGGTTCTTGATGATCTTGCAATTCTGTACATTCATTCACTTCCGTATGCTGACAGTTGCCTTGGGTGGTTCCTCTTGCTTGGATATATCCTATTGCATCTTTGATCTTTTCTCTAATAGCCTCTTGTTATGGCGTGATGTAGGAACAATCTTCATCTGCTTGCTCCCTAAGCTCAATCACATCCTCCTGTTGTGACTTATTCTCCTTGTTGTTGGATGATGCTAAGGTACACTCTTCATTTGGTGCTAAAAATGTTTGAGTGACATATTCAATCCACCCTTTGTCTTTGAAGAATCCATATGGTAGTACTGGTAATCCGAGGCGACATCTAGCGAAGTTGATGGCTTCTTCACATGTTGTGCAAGTGAACTCTGGATGAGGTGCGTTGTGAATCCGACACCAACGAGGGAGCAAAACACCTTTCAAACAAACATTGCCTAGCTCCATCTAACTTTGGATCCTAAGTATGAATCTTGTGAAGGCTTCATCCATAACTTCTGGAATGCTATAATCATCAGGTTCCACATCCAATACTCCTGGCTTGGGGACATCCCAAAAGAAAATTTTCCCTTGAAGAACAAGCTCTATCTTTGAGAGGAATGTTAAGCAACTGATTTCTTCGTGTTGGGAGGTCTCATGAATTCGACATCTTCCTGGTGAAGCAAACTTAGACAGATTCTCGAGCCACAGCTGTGCATTCAATCTATCATGAATCCGAGCAATATCTGCAAGACTGTCTTGAGAGCAAGAAATATGCCCATCCATCGAGAAATCTCTTTTTTGATTTTCCATTTTTTTGATTTTTTTGAAAATTTCAACTTTTCACCTTTTTTAGATTTTTTGACATAAGAGAGATCTAACATATCTCTGATTTGGCATTTCAAACTTTATACTGGTTCCTTCTAGCACCACGGAACAATTTAGTCGCCCTCGCCACAGCGCCAATTCTGTTGATGTATGTTGTTTTTCATGGCCGCGCCAGCATAAAATAAAATTAATATGACTACCCTATTCTCTCTTGATCAAAATTATCCGATACACTGGGTTGGGGAGTTGGGACAACCAAGGTTCTTTCAATGCGAATCGTCTCAGTTGGCTCAATGTGATTTGTTGGTATTTCAAAGGGACTTACGGAATTGTTCAACATCAGAGGAAGGGGTTTTCACAATTCGACAAATTTATCAATGAAGCGCGGGTTTCCTATTCTAACTAGAAAGTACTGAATTGAAAGTGGTTGCAGGGTTTAGAGAGTCTAAATCTATTCCAAGTGTGGGATATGGAGCTCAACTTCATCAAACTTCGACCAAACTTCGCTTTGCCTCGCCTCGGACAGCTTCCACGGAGTCGGTGCAATCTTCAGGGGAGATGACTAAAGGTGTTCAAACCACCACTTGACATGAAGATACCATCACAACGACGCATACCATCATTCAAACTGTGATTGAAGTTAGGCCCACAACGTTTCCAGTTGACCACACAAGGCGAACACACCATCAGTGAGCCCGCTAGTGGTATGGATAAAGCGAAACTTGCTTAGATCAAACACCACATTCCACGACTAACATCTACTTGCATAAAAATAAAATTAAGCTACTTGAAGTAGAGGGATGAAGAAACCTCGCTGGCTATCCATAACAAAGGCAATTTCACCATCAATGAAAGGTGTACCTATTATGAAGTTTACGCAATCTTACAAGGGTTTCAAAGGAAAACTTTCCTTCAACTACTATCAATCTATACTAAGCTACTTCTAGGTTATTCCCTCTATTTTATGTCATCCCTTGAGTGTCACAACTAATGAGATACAAAATGAAGGGGCCTTTATATAGCTAGCCAAGTCCAATGGACGGCTCAAATTACAATCGGCTAGATGGCCTAGATTGTGCCACCTCAGCCCTAAACAAGATTCACCCTAAAAACTGCCACCAAGAGGAGTGGGGTAATAAATGAGTCATTAATGTCCACCACCTTCTAGAGATTCCGAAACTTTGAAGCAGCGTTACATGCTTGTTCTTGTTCTTATTTAGGACTTGATCTAAGCGGCTTCAACTTTGGCATGGCATACGCGTTCTCATTTGGAAATTCCAAATTTTGCAACCTCATTCTTCAGCTCAACAATGATTTTCTTCTTGATGTTTTTCTTCAACTTAGAAGTACTTGAGGACGACCTTCTTCTCTCCATCCTGAGCTTTGAAAACATTTCTTCTTTGTCACTTGAGCTGGGCACATACTAAGTCTCAACACTTAGCCATTTTTTTGCAATTTTTCTCTCTTCGAGGTTGGAATGTAATCTTGGAGCACTTGCTTCATCGCTTCAAGTCATCACCACCTGGTCTCGACGTTTACCCCTGCAAAACAAGCAAGGAGAAGAGCATCATAACACTTCATAACATAAATCCACTTTCCTTACCTGATTTTCATACTTTAACTTCCAAGGGTTCATCGTTTTTCTCTAGCCAACTTTTGCCTTCTTCATGATTTCTCAACACCTGTAGGCTGGGGCATACAACACCTGTGCATCATACTTCAATGCCTTCGACAAATTTCATCATCCTCAAGGGTGTACTTAAGAGATGTACTTTTAAAATCATCCTTTTGAGAGTGTTAGCTTCAACCACATCATCTTCAAGGAATTCACTTCACCAGCCGAAACTTTGATACTTAATTTTATTCATCTTTGGCTCAAGAAGATTCATCTCACGAAGAACTAGATCAAATTCATCTAGGCAACTCATTTCAATTTCCTCATCTGAAGCATTTTTCCTTTTGAAAACACATTTTATCCAGTTTGCCTTAGAAAAATTTTAAATTTCCCTTAGGAAAATTTCACAATTCAAGTGCCGATTAAATTCTCCACCCGAAAGGCCTTGGCAAGTGCAGAAGACTTTAAAATCAACTTCTCATCGAAGATCTTCAATACCCAGAAGAAAATTTTCTTCAGAACTTGTCGAATTCATGGGTATACAACAAACGGGTTCATTTAATTCCTTGAACTTAGAAAAATAATTTTCAACAAATTTATTCCTGTTCTTCACATCTGTGAGTATTTCTTTGCTCTGACTTGAAAATTTATTATCAACCCGTGCGGTTGACATCATCTGACTTCATCCATTAACAATTTATTCATGCTTCAGGAAAATTTTATCACTCCAAGTCTAGGCAAATTTTTCCTAAGGAGGAAATTTTTTTTTTTTTTGCGCCTTAGAAAAAATTTAAATCACTTAGCATTTTGAATTTTTTTGACTTGGAAATTTTATTCATTCTTCAAATCATTAAAATTAAAGGAGGGTGCAACAAGCTCATAGAAGTTTTCTTTATTTATCATGGAGAATATTTAATTTTAACACCAATGCTTATGTTTATTCTTATCACCCCATGAGCTTAATATTCCCGATTGCCCTAGCAGCATTTATCTTTTTAATTTTACCTTCACACTCTTTATTCACCTTTTACGCACTTTTACCTTGGTATATATCACACTTCGCGGATATACTTCGCGCACGAATTCAACCTAACCTCAACTCTCTTTGGAGCATTCTCTATATGATGAAGGATGGGCGCATTTGGCATATGCAAGAGGATCAACTTACCACACCACCCTTGACTTGTTGACTTCTCCTTTTGTGGGCGCATATCCTATGGTGAGGTGGATTTCAAAATTTCGTCTTCTTCTTTGACTTCCTTGACTTGCTTGTTGCATGGTCACATTTGAGAGGGAGAGAGGAATAAAACTTTTTTCCAACGCTTTTGCTTTGACTTTTCCGCCTTGCTAATCTTGGGCGCATTTCTCATAGTGAAGTGAAATTTAAAATTTGTCTTTTCAACGCCCTTTGGAATATTCCCTCCTTGTTTTGTCTTGACATGCCCTCATTTGGGCACATTTCATGCATGAAGGAGGATTAACTCTTCAAGTTCAACGCCTCCCCTTTGACCTTCTTTGTTTTTGGCGCATTTGAGCATGTGTGGAGGATGGGCGCATATTCTATGTGAAGAAGGATGAAACCTTTGACTCTGACTCTTGTTAGATGCATTATTTGAGAGGAGAGAGGAATGAGTCAATAACCAGATATATTTTGCATGTCATGATTTGAGGTGGGTGCATATTCTATGTGAAGAAGGATAAAGCTTTTTCCAATGCCCTTGACTTGTTGACCATTGACCTTCTTAACATGGGCGCATATTGCCATAGGAGGAGGG